>CAUYQG010109354.1:0-24561 GCA_963574415.1 Tarsius wallacei | reverse complement strand
GCTGGGCTCCGGCGATCCTTCCACCTCAGCCTTCCAAGTAGCTGGAACTACAGGTGCGCGCTACCACACCTGGCTAATTTTTTTGATTTATTGTAGAGATGAGGTCTCGCTAAGTTGCCCAGGCGGGTCTCAAACCCGCGGGCTCAGGCAATTCACTCACCTCAGCCTCCCAAAGCGCGGGATTACAGGCTGAGCCACCGAGCCCGGCCATAGAAAACATTTCAATGAACTTTCTTCACTTCTTGCCCCATCAACCAGGAAACTCAGAGCTAATGTTAGCATTCAAATGCTAAATCCTGAGTATAATTGGTTTGTAATCTATTTATAATACTTCTATTTCTTATTCTAATTTTCCTACATGTTCTAAAATATAAGCCATCAAGAATTTATTTTGAAAGAAAGAGGGATAAAAATGTTAAATTATTTTAATAAATAATACAATCCCTTACTATGAAAGACCTTAAACAATAAAAATTTATTGAACATATATTACATATTATACACTCTGTGAGGGCTGAGAGGATACTTTGTAGGACAAGACAGTCATGGTCTCTGGTCTCATATATGACAGGAAGGTTGGGGAGGAGGGCCATATAATAAACAGCTGGGGGAGGTAGCAATGAACAAGCAAAACAATACATTATTATAGTATGTGATGAGTGGGTAAGTACTCTGGAAGATGGACCCGCTGTGGCTTAGGTGGTTAGGAAAGGCCTCTTAAAGAGTGTGATATTTAAACTTAACCTGAAGAACAAGGAGCTGCCATAAAAAAGGGAAGAAAAAGAACTTTCTAGGCCAACTAAATAGCAAGTGCAAAGTCCCTGAGGTAGAAAAAGAGCTTGAGGCCAGGCTCGCTGGCTCAGCCTGTAATCCCAGCACTTTGGGAGGCTGAGATGAGTGTATTGCCTGAGCCCATGTGTTCGAGACCCACCGGGGCAACTTGGCAAGCCCTTGTCTCTACAATAAATCAAAAATTAGCCAGGCGTGGTAGCATGCACCTGTAGTTCCAGCTACTTGGAGGGCTGAGGCAGAAGGATCGCCGGAGCCCAGCAGGTAGACGCTGGGATGGCTGTGAGCATTCCATTGCACTCCATCTTGGGCGATGGAGTAAGACTCCAACTCAAAAAAAGAAAAAAGAAAAGAAAAAAGAGCTTGATTAACTCCAGAAACTGAAAGGAAGAAACAACAGAGAATGGTGAGCAAGGAAACAAGAGGAACAAGATGAGGTTGGAGAGTTGGGCTGGGGCCAGAGTTGTGGGCCCTGGCAAAATGGTAGGTGAGCCACTGAATGGTTTGGGGTGGGACAGCATGGGGCGGAGGTGGGGGCTGGCGCAGGACAGGAACATTTTGTATTTTGAAAAGTCCACTATAGCTGCAGGGTGGAGAATCAGCTGGAACAGAGAGTGAGTGACTAAGGCAGTACTCTCAGGGACAGAGAGGTGAACAGACAGGTGTGCTGATGGGGTAGAGATGGAGGATTCAAGGACGACTCTCAGATTTCTTGATTAAGCAACTTGGTGGTAAGTGGTCGTATTTACTCTAGTCCTGGGAAATGTAATTATTTATCCCAAACTTAGCTTTTTCAATTATTGATCATTTTCAAGTAATCTGAGGACACCAAGTTTACAGGATTAGAGATGAGAAGCAATTTACACAGGCTACATATGATTTATTCTAGAAACGCAAAAATGATGTCATATATGAGCACTGACAGGAACCTTTCTCTCTTTTTCTTCTCTTTCTTAAGCACTTGGAAATCAAAACTCCCTAGAAACATGGAAAGATGTTTAAATGCCATCAGTCATCAGGGAAATGCAGATCAAAACCACAATGAGATACCACTCCACACCCACTAGGATGTCTATAATACAAGGGGGACCCCAAAAAACCCAGAAATTTTTTATAAAAAATTGTGCATTTATTCTTACATGTTTAAACTTCATTCAGCTTCAAAGACCTCTCTATTTGATACAACACCTATTGAGACACTTTTTCCACTGCTCAAAACAGTTTTGAACTCATCCATTTTGATATCTTTAGTGCTTCTACTGTTTTTTGTTTCACCTTTTCCACATTGGCAAAATGTTTCCCTTAGAAGACTTTTTCATTCTGGAGGAAAAAGTCGCTTAGGGTGAGATCAGGTGAAAAGGGAGGGTGGGGCATGGGGGTTATGCCATTTTTGGTCAAAAACTGCTGAACACTCCAGGGCAGGTGCATTGTCATGGTGGAAGAACCAGTCACCTGTTTAGCACAACTCAGGAAGCTTCTTTCACAATGCAGCTTTTTATAACAACACTAGTTGGTGCATTGATGCTGATAGGTTCCTAGAACACTTACCGACCAGGGGAAGCCTGTACTACAAGAAGCCCGTCCTCCAAAAAAAAAATTCTGTTTTTGTTTTTGGTTCCCCCTCCTCATAAGAAAGACATAATAGCACATGTTGGCAAAGATGTGGAGACACTGGAACTCTCATACACTACCGGTAGAAATGTAAAATGGTACAGTCACTTTGGAAAACAGTCTGGCTGTTCCTCAAAAGACTAAACATAAGAGTTATCATATGACCTAGTTATTCTACTCCTAAGTATACACTTGAGAGAATTAAAAAAACATGTTCAAACAAAAGTTTTTACACAAATGTTCATAGCACTATGGTCCAAAAGCAGAAACAACTCAAATGATTATATTATATACATCATATATAATATAAATTTACATATATATATTACATATATATATAAACACACACACACAAAAATACACATATAAACATATATATGCAACCCATTTGGGTTTGTGTATCAACCTGAATGTTTATGTTATATCAACTGATATATGGACAAAGAAAATATTTCATAGTGTAATATTATTTGGCAATAAAAATACCGATCCATGCTATAACATGGATGAGCCTTGAACACATTATGCTAAGTGAAAGAAGCCAGTCACAAGTCACAAAATAATACATGTTGTATGATTCACTTATGTGAAATATCCAGAACAAGCAAATCTATAGAGACAGAAAGTAAATTAATAGTTACCTGGGATGGGGGAGGAGCAAATGGGAAATGACTGCTAATGGGTATGGGATTTCTTTTCCCAATATTTAAAATGTTCTAAAACTAGATTTGCTTATGGTTGCATAATTCTGCATATATACAAATATATACAAAAAATTACTGAATTGTAGACTTTAGATGGGCGAATTTTATGGTATGTGAAATATATCTCAAAGAAGATGTGGGAAAAAAACTTACAAAAGGTCAATGTTATCTTTCATTTACATTCTATGAGAGAAATGGGATGTCAGAGGGTTCCAAGGTCAAATGTTTGGGCAACATCAAGTTAAACAGATCTCTTTTCTGCAGGACTTCACGGAGCTTTTAATTCATATTATGTGCAAATGTGCATAATAAATCACCAAGTGTAGGGGTAGAAGTGGGATATAGATGCATTACTTCCCAAACATCTGGTCACAGAACCTTTTTTAGTGGCACAGCATCACACAGAACTAGGTTTTGCAGATCCCACTTTGGGAAACAACGTGCCTTGCAGTTTTTGCATTCATTCATCAAGCACTAACTGACCACCTACAATACTCCTGCAACTCAATCACTTCTGGGTTACAGCAATGAAGCCAATATTTTCCCTGACCTCAAAGAAGGCAGGTCTAGAAGAAAGGTAAGCTGAACGCACAACCAGCAACACAATGCCAATGCTACAAATCAAATACTATGGGGCCTCATGGGAGAGATTAATGCTGACTGGACTGGAGTGTAACACTTCATGGAAGATCCAGCACTTCAGCCAGGCCTTAAACTGTGATGGGTTCTGGACATGTGGACATAGGAGAAAGGGATCTGGCACGGGAACTCAGATCCAAGGAGCAAAGGGGAAGGGGGGCGTTTATAGAGGGGAACAATGCGCAGCACACTTTAGCTGGAGCACAATGTGTATGAAACAGAGTAGTAAAACAAACAGCAGTGAAGGATTGTGAGTTGAGAGGTTTGAAATGTCAAGTCAAAAAATATTTAAACGTCATCCTCTAAGAAACTGGGGACTCATCAGAAATTTCTGTGTGTGGGGTGGAAGTGGTCCTAAACAAGTCACTCTTTGAGTCTTAGGTGTTTCATCTGTAAAATGGGGCTAATTCGAGCAGCCTTATCTGACCTCAGTGTATGAGGATCAGAGCACTTGGCCACAGGGCAATGTAGCCCTGAGAAAAGTTTATTATTACTCAGCAGCAGAACAGCTGTTTCCAGTTCCTTTGGAAGAATGTGTGTCTCAGAAACACCTGACACATGATATTTCATCTCTGTGGCAGGGCCAGATGGGAAATCTGAGACGGAAAATGAACGCTTTGAAACAGAACATATTTTGAAGTTCTCTTGTAGCAGTCAAATCAGATCTGTATTTGATTTCATTTTATTTTGTTTAGAATGAAATAGGGACTGCAAGGAAAGGGAACAGCTGCTGGAAAAGAAGACAGGGAAAGAATATAAGCAGTAGATTGTCTGACTTTCATATCTAGTACTAAGACAAGGTATGTGGGTGTATGTGTGTGCATGAGAGATATCAAAAGAGTGTATGTATACAAGTGTGTGTTCCAGAGAGCATATACGTATGTGTGTATAAGTATGTACGAATGTATTTGTGTATATGAGTCTGTTTGTGTGTGATAGGTTTGTTTCTGTAAATATTGAGTTGAGGTGTGTCTATGTGTGTGTAGGTGCATGTTGGGGATAGGGGTACAGAGAAAAAACACTCCAGCAAAATTGCTGACCCATCCACACTTCTCCCACCATATGGTGTATGAACAAAGCAAGCTGGCGACAGTGATCGCAAGGTGCTGCTAGCACTGACAAAAGCTCCTCTCACAGGGACACCAAACCTTTACAGATAAAAATCTCTGCTAGGCCAGGAGCCTTACCGGGCCGAGCTGTCCCGGGAGCGCCGAAGCCATCTTGCCACCATTTGTTCTATTCTGTGTGCTTTTCGTGTCTGGAATAGACTGGTCTCCAGCTCTTCCATTTACCTGAAAGGAAGAACAGTGTTGTTAAGAAACTAAACAAAATTGTGTGAAGAGGATTCTGATACATCAGTATAATGCTTCTGGTATTTGCCCATTTTAAGACATGCTGATCAAAGAACTAGTGTTCTCCTTCTGTCTGAAATCAACACAACCTGGCACTCAGCTCCAAAGAGTAAACAACTGTAGGGTAACCCTCTGCCCTAAAGAGTACTCAGTCTCGTGGCAAACAGATTGACTTTGTATTTTAAGAAGTTAAATATCATGATGTGAGGATAAAATAAATGATAAGATTTGTCAAACTTGGCAACTGTGACCTATAGGAAGAAATACACCATACCATGTGACACTGTCCCGTCCCCCCCAACTATGTGTGCAGCCCTGGATAACACTTTTCAGTTTTGCCCGCATCAGGAACTACACATACATGAAAGCATCCTTAATCACATTGTGCCTATTCTTCTGAACACTGCTGCTTTTGCTCTATATTTTATATTTAATTTTTGAATAGGTAATTCACTTGTATATTTTAGCACCACCCTATAAAAAAAGATAAACAGTTACTGTATTGTGTACTTAAAGATTTGTTAAGAGGATAGATCTCAAGTTAACTGTCTTTATCACAACAAAAATTATGCAGACAATGAAAAGTCTCCCTTCTATTTTACATTTAATTTTTGAATAGGTAATTCACTTGTATAATTCAATACCAGTCTATAAAAAAAATAGTTACTATACTGTGAACTTAAAGATTTGTTAAGAGGGTAGATCTCAAGTTAACTGTCTTTATCACAACAAAAAATATGTAGGCAGTAAAAAGTCTCTCTTCTATCCTAACCTGCCCGATCCTCCAGTTCCCATGCCCATACATGGCCACTGCTCTTATTCTCTGTTGGTCCTTCCAGAGTTTCTTTATGCCTCTACAAGCAAATACAAATATAGGTTTTACATTTCTTCTCCTTAACACAAAGGGCAGTACACCACACATGTTGTTTTGCACCATGCTTTCTTCTCCTTAGCACATATATCTTTGATATGTTTCCACATCAGTACACGTAGGCTGCTTCTTCATTCTTTTTGACACCTACACCAAGTGTTGCATTGTATGGATGTACTGTAATTTAAAAAGTAGTTCTTTGTTGGCAGACATCTGGGTAATTGACAATTTTTTGCTGTTATAAACAATACTGTAAAAAGCTATGTTGTATATAGATCATTTCTGCATGTATGTAACTATATATCTGAATAAGTTTCCTAAGCATTAAATTACTGGGTCAAAAGTTACATGCATTTGTGCTTTGATATTGTCAGTTTACCAAGAAAATATATACATGTGCTTGAGACTCAAGTTTCATAAAACAATATATAATGATTTCTTCTATTCTAATGTATTTCATTTTTGAAAATATAGGTCTCAACTCACCAAATTAATTTCACAACCCAATAAATAACCATACAACATAAGATATGACATTGGCAGAAAACATGGATACAGACCAAATAAAAAAGAATTGTGAGAGATTATGTTGTTTATCACTAGACAAATACATTTGAAAACCTTAATGTCATGGATGGTTTTCAAGGAATATATAAATGATCTAAGATGACCCTTGAAGAGATAGAATTGCACTTTTTAGTGCAATTTGTTAAAAGCTAACCCCCCACACACACACACACGCAAAGGCCAGGCACAGATGGGTTCAAAGGTGAATTCTTACGAATCTATAAGATGAAGCTCACTCTAATGATTTTTTTAAAATAATTTTTTATTCTGGAATACTTTTAGATGTATAAAAAGTTGCAAAGATAATACGGAGTTCCCATACACCCTTCATTCAGTTTTCCCTAATATTAATATCTCATATTTGTATTGTACCTTTGTCAAAATTAATAAATTAACATTGGTACGATACTATTAACTAAACAATAGGCTGTATTCAAATTTTACCCATTTTTCTATTAATGTTCCTTTTCTGACCTAAGATCCAATCCAAAATATCATATTGCATTTAGTCAGCTTTGTTAATTTTTCCCCAAAAGTACCTCAACTGTTCTAGAGCATAAAGAAGTTACAAATTCTTTTTTTTTTTTTTTGAGTTGGAGTCTCGCTCTGTCACCCAGACTGGAGTGCAGTGGCCGCTCCCGGCCACTGCAGCCTCAACCTGCTGGGCTCCGGCGATCCTACAGGCGTGTGCTACCACGCCTGGCTAATGTTTTTTTTAATTTATTGTAGAGATGAGATCTCGCCAAGTTGCCCAGGCGGGTCTCGAACCCGCGGGCTCAGGCAATCCACTCACCTCAGCCTCCCAAAGCGCAGGATTACAGGCTGAGCCACCGAGCCTGGCTTACAAATTCTTTATTTATTTTATTACTATATGTATTTCAGAGACAGTGTCTCACTATGTTATCTCAGTTATCTAGAATGCAGTGGCACAATCATACCTCACTTGAACCACAAAATCCTAAGTTCACGAGATCCCCCCACTTCAGCCTCCTGAGTAACTAGAACCATTACTTAGCCTCTTAAACAGTTAGTGCTACTATGCCTGGCTAATTTTTATTTTTATTTTTATTTTATAGAAACAGGGTCTCACTATATTGCCTGAGCTGGTCTCAAACTTTTGGCCTCAAGTGAACCTCCTTCCTCCACCTCCCAAAGCACCGGGATTAAAGGCATGAGCCACTGCTCCCGGCCCCAAATTCTTTTTAAGGACTCAGTACAATGTTGATACCATATTGTTTTGTTCTGACAAAAACAATACAATATGGTAAGAATACAATCTCCCGTATGAATATAAAAGTAAGCATACACATAAAATATTAACAAATAGGTCCAGCAGCAATCAAGAGTAATAGTGGAATCTATAACATGGGTTCAAGAAAGGAAAACCCATCAGGATATAAAAATTTTTTTAAATACCTAATCTGATCCTTTTGAAGACCAGGAGGTACAGTTTCTCAAGCAAATGGAAGTCAAATACAAATTAATGAATAAAAAAGGTAACATGGACATAGGCTATAGCCAAAAATAAATTCCATTTAGATCAAGGAATGTGTCAGTCTAGTTTTATTTGACAATAGGAACATTAGACTTGAATACTGTCTTCAGTTCTAGACATCCCACTTTTTAAAAATATATAAAAGAAATAATAGAGAGATTTCTGATTAAACATGGTGAATTGAAACAGGGTCTTAATCTCTTCTTAAACCCTGTAAATCACAGTAAAGGAATAAGATATAAACCTATAGGATAATGCATCCAGGAGAGAAAACAACAACAGATGAGAGATGTCGACGATGTTTGGAAAATAGAAAATGTCTGGAAGAGAGAGAATTGAGTTTACAGAACAAAGGAAACAGAAACCTATGTACCTTCAGTAGGGATTCTGATGAAAAATGAACTGACTTGCCTAGTGGCTCAGGAATTAGAGGCAGTAGATACAGGAGAAAGCAGGGGTGAGACATATGGCTGAAAATATGGAAATAGGTCTCTCTATTCTGCAACTCACAGCCCCACCTCACCCCACTTGCCCACCTAGACAACTCTCTTTCCCAACCTACTTAAGACAAGAGGCTTGTTTGCTGGGAAAATCAAACAAGAGAAACTTGGGGAGACGAGGCATAACAAAGGGTGCAGGAATGAAAATAATGGATCAAGTAAAACTCTTCTTACTGAATGACAAGACCTCTAGCCCCTTTCTTTGTCCAGTTCTCCAAATACTAGTACTTTATATCCTGCTGTGGCTCGAATGTGTCCCCCAAAGTCCATGTGTTAGAAACGTAATTCCCAATGCTAAGTGTTGAGAAGCAGAAAAGGAGGTGATTAGGTCATGAGGGCTTTGCCCTTACAAGTGTATTAATGCCATTATTCTGGGAATTAGTTATTGCAGGTGTGGATTTCTGAGAAAATGATGAGTTCAGCCCCCTTCCACACTCTCTTGTGACTCATATATATATTTCTAGAGAAAAAACTTCTAGAGAGAAAAAAAGATCACATACAAACAATTGAAAACAAAATGACTAATGTTACTTCTCAGTAACAACAAAAGAAGTTAATCGAAGTCTTCAAATGTTTGAAGGAAAGTAATTTTCAATCTAGAATTCTATACTAGAGAATTCTAGAGAGTATTCTCTTTTGCCCTTCTTCCTTTCTCCATGGGATAACACAGCAAGAAGGCCCACATCAGAGGCCAGTACCTTCATATTGGACTTCCCAGCCTCCAGAACCATGAGAAATAAATTTCTTTGTAAATTACCCTGTCTATAGTGTTCTGTTACAGCAACACAAAACAGATTAAGACATAGAGGTCAGGTGTGGTTGCTCACACCTATAATCCCAGCACTTTGGAAGGGTGAGGCAGGTGGATTGCTTGAGCCCAGGAGTTTGAGAGCAGCCTGGGCAACAGAGTAAAAGCTTGTCTCTACAAAAATAAAAAATAAAAAAATTAGCCGGGCATGATGGCATGCACCGGTAGTCCCAGCTACTCAGGATGCTGAGGTGGAAGGATTGTCTGAGTCCAGGAGGTGGTCATGAACTGTAATCATCATGATCATGCCACTGCACTCCAGCCTGGGTGACAGTGTGGGACCCTGACTCAAAAAAAAAAAAAAAAAAAAAACACATCAAAGAGCAACACCTGTGAACATTCAGAAGCTAAAAACAGAAAATATCTTCCAGCTGAGCTCAGAATGAATCACACCTATAATCCCAGCACTTCGGGAAGTCAAGATGAGAAGACTAATTAAACCCAGGATTTTGAGATTAGCCTGGGCAACATAGCAAGACCGTGTCACTACAAAATGAAACAATAAAAATTAGCTGGGCACAGTTGCACATGCCTGCAGTCCCAGCTACTTGGGAGGCTGAGGTGAAAGGATCACCTGCACACAGGAGGTCGAGGCTGTGGTGAGCCATAATCATGCCACAGCATTCCTCTTGGGCAACAGAATAAGACCCCGACTAATATACATATTTCTAGAGAAAAAACTTCTAGAGAGAAAAAAAGATCACATACAAACAATTGAAAATAATATAACTAATGTTACTTCTCAGTAACAACAAAATAAGTTGATCGAAGTCTTCAAATGTTTGAAGGAAAATAATTTTCAATCTAGAATTCTATACTCAGTCAAAATAGTAATCAAGCAGTAAAGACATTTTCAGATGTTCAGGTCTTCAAAAATTTACTTTTCATACACTCTTTCTCAGAATGCTACTAGAGGATGTCTTCCTGCAAATCAAGGAAGTAAATAAATTTTAAAAAGAATGAGATTCAGGAAGCCAGGGATGAGAATAGAGACAAGAGACAAAAGAAGCATCCAGGAGGACAGTGAAGAGATGCAGTAAGGTAATGCCTGTATGAAAGACCTAGAGAGCAACCTAAAGACCCCTGGATGGAGGCAGAAGTCATAGGAAAAAGAAATAGAAATGGATAGATCATCTGATGTGTCTGTGTAGAGAATTTCACTGAGAAGCTGTTGGAGGGTGTGGGAAGAATTAGCAGTAAGTATATGGAAAAACCAAACTAATAAAAAACAGAATTGTGAAATCCAAGAAAAGCAAAAAGTTGTACAAGAAAGGAAATAAAACTACAGTTTATCACCTGGCCCAGCAATGGGCAATATTTACATTGTCATAATAGTGTAAACACTGAAAAATGATTTCTCAAAAATAGTGATATAATGATACTGGGAAGATATGGTGAAGGGAAGCTAGTGTAGTAGTTAAGAGCTAAATCTTCATCTGCCATGATAATTAGATAATGTCCAAAATTCATACATTAGAAAATAGCAATAGAAGTGTATTTCTCAGAAATACAGAGGAAAACACCAGAGGAAACAACTAGAAGAGTTAAAAGCAGTTGCATCTAAGAAAAGAAATGAGAGGCCGAGGAGGAATGGGGTGGGGGCTGCTGATTTCTATGATAAGCCCTTAGTACTATTTTATTTTGAAAAACAATGGCTAAATTTTATTTTATTTTATTTAGTTGGAGTCTCACTACATTGCCCAGGCTAGAGTGCAGTGGTACACTCGCGGCCACCCTAGCAACGACCTGCTGGGCTCTAGTGATCCTTCTGCCTCAGCCTTCCAAGTAGCCAGAACTACAGGCTCATGCTACCACACCCAGCTAATTTTTTTGATTTACTGCAGAGACAGGTCTCACCAAGTTGCCTGGGCTGGTCTTGAACCCTCGGGCTCAGGCAATCCACTCGCCTCAGCCTCCCAAAGTGCTGGGATTACAGGCTGGGCCATCGAGCCCAGGCAGTTAATTATTTTTAACTTAATTTAATAAATTGAAGTAATATATGCATATAATAAAACATAGAAAAGTATAATGAAAATAAAACTACTTACAATTCTATCTCCCAGGTATCAACTGTTAATTTTTCATTATTTGTCTATGCTTACACAAGCTATATTTCTTAATTAAAATGAGATATTACACTTTCCCCACTTATGATTTCATAAACATCACTCCATATTAATACTTATGCATATACACTATCATTTCAAATGGTTATATAGTATCATTCTCTGTGATCATATCATAAGTCATCCAATAAATCTATCATGAGACATTTGTGTTATTTCCAATTATTCACTATTATAAAAGCTTTACAGTAAAACTCCTTATTCATTGCAAATTGCTACTTTCCAGGAATTTTCTTGAGATAAATTCCTAGAAATGAAATTACTGGATCTAAGCATATATTCCTATTTAAGAATTTGGACGTATGTTGAAAAATTGCTTCCAAGAAGGTACCAATTTACACCTATCAGGACAGACCTTTGTAAACACTGAATATTATCATTTAAAAAATTGCCAGTAGGATGAAAATGATCAACTTAAATATTTATGTTTTGAAAAACACAGAAGACAAAAGTAAATATCATCCATATTCTCATTAAAACTAGATATTATCATCTTAAAAAATATTTGCTACAGGGTGCTGGGCACGGTGGCTCACACCTATAATCACAGAACGTTGGGAGGGCGAGGCAAGAAAATTGCTTGAGCCCAGGAGACCAGGCTGGGCAACATGGCAAGACCTCGTCTCTATTTTATATATTTATATATATTTAAAGTGTGTGGTGTGTGTGTATATACACACACACACACACAAACACACACTTTGCAAATGGGATGGAAAGTTGCAACCAATTATTGGTTTAAATATATATATTTTGAAAGACAAAGAAAACAAAAGTAAATATCATACATTAATAGCTATATAAAAAAAAGCATCCTACTTGAAGCATCCAATCCATGCCCTTAGAGGATAACACAGTTAGCAAATTTGTATGTATTCATACTAACTGCTCTAAATTATTAGAGACCTATATTATATATTTAAATATATATATATATTTTTTAAAATATATTTTCTACAAAAATATAATGTTAGCTCAGTGATCTGCACTTAGCATTTCTTTAACCTGTGAATATATCATGGACATCTTTCCAGATCAGAGCTCACTATAGCTCTGATTTGAAGTTATTTAATTACTAGCATATCCCAACATTTTTTTATGCTCTTGGCCATTTATTTATTTTTTGTTACCTTTCTCTTTCTGATTTTTCCTTATTTTTCTACTAGAATGTTTGCCTTCTTGTTACCAATTTGTAAAAGCTCTTTTACAATAAAGATTATTTAATATTCCTTTGACAAGGATACGAAATCACATATTTCTGTGAAGACTTACTATGGAGGATCAATAATGTAGGTTCTAGTGTCCTGACAATACATAGACTAATCACAGAGGACAGGAGAATAAATGTCTAGCAAAGTTCACAGGATATTGTTTTCAAATATCAACTGCCTCTATCAGGCCCTTTATAGGATCAAGTCAACCGACAATTTTAGGATATGGATATTAACGTGGTCTGTCTTATGTCTGAGCATCACACTTTCAGTACCTTCCTATGGGATCTAGGATGTTATAATTTAAAACCAAGTCATATGAAGACACATTGAAAAATCAGAGAATGATTATTAAGTACAAACTTGGGGGGGCCTACATGATCATGGTCACAAACAGCCCAAGGACCACCATGTGGGAGACACATATTCCACATGATTCTGAGATGCAGAGCCAAGATTAATAGGAATGTGACAGAGAGGAAGACTCTAACCCAGGTAAGGCAAGACCTTTGAGTATTCCTTGTGATCCAAGGATGGAATGAATTTCCTCAAGAATTAAGACCTTAATCACTGAAAGTATTCCAGCAGGTGCTGAATAATTAATCCTGCACATGTAGTAGAAAGGATACTACAATGGAAGACAGGGACATATTCATGGAGTGCCTGGAGCAGAGGACCTCTACAGTTCCTTCCATCCATGCAATTTTTGAGGTCTTCTCTAGATCTAGGAGCAGGCAAGATGGTATCAGTCTGCCTTGAAATTCAAAGCCTCACATCACCCAGAGTAGTTGGAAATCCTAAAGTAACCATAGCACTGGAAGATGCAGAATGTCTGACCTCTACATTGTTTCAGTCTCTAAATGACTGCAGAGTTGTCAAGGATCTCAGATATACCTGTTAAGAATTGAAGGCCACCAAGTCTTTCCAATTCTTTCGAAGGTCATCAAACTGCAGTAGTTACATTGTTAAGAAACTGCTGCCAAAAATTTAGCTCACTGATTTCTATAAACACATACACTCTAATTAAGATAATTAATTTGCATTATATATCTGGACTATGGGTAGACATGTACCTTCATCCAGGAATCCCTAAAGACTGAGCAAAGGGCTCCATCAACCAAGCCATTAAAAGTGCTCTCTGACTCAGCAAGATCTGAGCAGGAGAGTTTCAAGTCTAGAGAATGACCTGCTAATGGTTTTAATGCTAGCCTCTGGATTCCTGGGCTAATGGAAGAAAATTAATGTTCACATAGTCCGCAAGCATTTGAATCTTTACTACAATCCCACTGCCAAGAAATCATCTGGCCTCTAATTGTTCTGGCATTCACTATTGGACCCATCTTATTGCTAGAAAATTTCTTTACGTAAAGCTGAATCCCACCTCTCCGCAGTGTCTGTCCTCCACAACAGTGCTGCCTTCTGACCACTCTCACCACCACCCAAAATAAGTCACTCCCTATCCTATCCACCAGACTTTCTGGATTTGAACATAGAAATTCTGTTGTCTTTAAGTCTCCTCAGTTCCTTCAACAGTTCCTCATAACACAATATTTTACTAGGGCACACACCAATTTGGCAAAATCCTTTAAAAGCCATGAATCCCCAAACTGAACATACTTCTGGTTGTCTGGAACAACATGAATATGAAAAGGCAAACTCTCTCAAAATATTTTGTACGTGGAGAAGGAAACTAAAATATGTCAAAGTGATAGGTAGCTTAAAAGCAAACCACCAATTAAGGATATAAACCCTTCAAAAGGGACTCAAGAAGTAATAATAAAAGACTTCGGGAAACTAGTGCATGCTATTGAGAAATGAAAAATATCAGTGGAGGCAGAAAAGGATAACAGAGAAACTGAAGAACCAAAAATCATTTACATGAAATTGAAATTGCAAAATAAAGCTGGATAGCACTTCAAGTAAAACTGTCAGACACAGAATCAGATTGAGGATATTCAACCTACACATAATAGGGGCTAGTCAAAAAAATGTACAAAATGCACAAAATTGTAATCAAAGAAATAATGAAAGACAAATTTCTTGAGCTGAAGAATATCTGTTTCAAACATAAAGAACACAAAAAGCAACTCTCAGATATGCCTCAAGGAAGGCTCCTTACACACTGACTCAAATTCTTAAACTGCAATGACTAAAGACTCATCCTTAAATAATCATTGGAAAAAGAAATATCAGTCTCATGTATTTTGCAGGATCTTATTTAGGCATAGACTCAAGCTCATTATTTTTCTTTCTGGGGAATGTAAAAGCTTTTCATGCAATATTTGGGACACTTCTTGAAAGACATCTCTAGGAGTCACTCCATGATTTTTCAATCTATTGGTGAAGGTCTTTCTCAACTTGGTTTTTTCTGCTTTTACTATTTCTTCTGTCCTTTTATTAAACTGCCAGCAACTTGAGCTTAGAGACCATGTCTTATCCCTATTTATTTTCTCTCAGAACCTGTCACATAATAAGGCTTAATAAATGTTAGTTGAATGACTGAACAATATTAAAAGCAGAAATAAAGTGGAAAATTAGAAGAAAATTTCAGTTAATAAAGACAAAGCTAATATGTCTTTTTAAAGAGATTGACAAAAGCAATAAACCAAAGGTACAAGCTATTATTAATGAAATGAGAAATGAGCAAGGACAAACATTAGGGAAAAATATTAGAAAGTACTACATATGTTATACATAATTTAGATAAGATAGGTGAAGTTGGAGGATATATTAGGAATATATTTTTCTAGAGTGTGCCTTGTAAATCCTTCAATTCCTAAGGGACAGACTTCTGGATAACAAGGTCAGTCTCAAAATAATGTTTCCCAAGATTTCCATATGGAACCCTCTATTATGTAAGTAGGTTTTTACCTATCAATGGATTTTCCTAGACCAGTACCCTAGGCATAGTAGAAGACACATTTTCCATGTGGAGTCTTAAAAAAGAAGAATCTAAAACCTATGCAATAAGGTAAAAATAAGATTCTCACCAATGAAACACCCAGACTGTCCCTGAGAACAGGAAGGACTGAGAGGTTGATGCCGGTCTTTCTTCAATGTTCTAAAGATACCATTTGTTATATAAAAGATCCAATTCACCAAATGCACATTCACTGAAAAACACTGAGTGCAGGTGACCAAGAATAAGAGATGAATAAGATAATATCCCTCATCTCAGGAATGGGTCAGACCTCAAGCTGCTCTCTGCCCAGTGGTGAGGGGTGCCTGGCAAGGTGGCATGTATTTGGCTCATTTATTCTATGATTTCCACAAATTGCTTTTATCTTCAGCTACCCAAAGGCTGATCAACTGAAACTAAGGTAGTTCAATGCCTTTATTTCCAAAAGCAAAGAACCAGAATCAACAAAATAAAACAAACAAAATGAAAACTTTTAGTAAACCTATATATACCTGCAGAAGAAATATAGAAAGTAAACTTGGCCAGGCACGGTGGCTCACGCCCCTAATCCTAGCACTTTGGGAGGCCAAGGTGAGAGGATTGCCTGAGCTCAGGGGTTCGAGACCAGCCTGGGCAACTTGGCAAGACCTCATCTCTACAATAAATCAAAAATTAGCCGGGTGTGGTGGCACACACCTGTAGTTCCGGCTACTTGGAAGGCTGAGGCAGAAGGATCGCCGGAGCCCAGCAGGTCGAGGCTGCGGTGGCCGGGAGCGGCCACTGCACTCCAGTCTGGGCGACAGAGTGAGAATCCAACTCAAAAAAAAAAAAAGAAAGAAAGAAAGTAAACTTAAAAATATATATACGTGTATGTGTGTGTGTGTGTGTGCGTGAAAGAAAAGAAAAAACCCCACATAGAATACAGCCCCTCCTGAAAGGTGGAACAGCTTGCTAAAGAAGAACTTGATGTGGTGATATGTTTATCAAAGAATTATTTCAAACTCTCTTCTAAAACTAACAGACGGTATTACTCAACTGAAAAAATGGTAGCATACAACTACGTTCTCTTAATGATAAAAAGATAACCTTGAATTTAAAAATCTGACAAAGTTTACACTAAAAAAGGGACACACAGGTCAATATCACTCACAAAACTGTTAAATAAAATACCAGTCAGAAAATGTTAGTAATTCATAAGGCTGGGAAATGAGTACATAAAGTTCATTTTACTATTCTACTTAAGTTTACATTTAAAATTCTTCAGAATAAACATTTCTTATTTTAAAAATTACTGCCAGCAAAATCTGGTAGTAACACATTATAAAGATTATATGATATAATCAAGTTGGATTTAACTTAAGAAAGAAAAGCTCAATTTAAGAAAAGCTATTAACATGCTTTATCTCATATATAGAAAAAATCCTAGAATAAGATAAATGATTATATCATAAGAAACTGGAAATCATTTGTTATATGTAACATAATCTCCCCATTTGATTAAAAAAAACTTCAAATGTAAAAAAATACCAGGTAATTCAATATTATTTTAGAAAGAAAAATAGAAGCATTCCACTTAAAAGAGAAAACAAAATTGTAACATTCATCACAACTTTAGAATTGCTGAGCAGTTAATGCAACATGAACGAGAAATGAGAGATAAATACAGAAGAAGAACTTAAACCATCAGTACTTGCAGGTAGCACATGGGATGATTTCAAAATACTGGAGATAATAAATAACTGGAGCAAAATGGTTCAGGTGTGAAGAATTCGGGTCCTTTAGGCGCAATCACAAATACTGGGATGGACTCTATGTGTAAGTCTGGACTTGTTCTGTATGACCCTAAAGTAACAATCCATCTAAACTCAAGATGACAAATTTTGACTCAGCATAAAGAATTTGTCCCTTTTCTTTTTCTTAAGGAAATTTAAAAACGTACACAAAGATAGACAGACTAGTACCATAAATCTCCATGTTTTCATTATTCAGCTTTAACATTTATCCATTTTGCCCATTTTGTTTTTGTTTTTGTTTTTGTTTTTTGAGTTGGAGTCACTCTCTCGCCCAGACTGGAGTGCAGTGGCCGCTCCCGGCCACCGCAGCCTCGACCTGCTGGGCTCCGGCGATCTTTCCACCTCAGCCTTCCAAGTAGCTGGAACTACAAGCGCGCGCTACCAGGCCCGGCTGATTTTTTTGATTTATTGTAGAGATGAGGTCTCGCCAAGTTGCCCAGACGGGTCTCAAACCCGCGGGCTCAGGCAATCCACTCACCTCAGCCTCCCCAGGCACGGGATTACAGGCTGAGCCACCGAGCGGGATTACAGGCTGAGCCACCGAGCTCGGCTTCATTTTGCAAAGAATGTTTTATAATCGGAATTATCAACACTATAT
Source organism: Tarsius wallacei (assembly GCA_963574415.1). NCBI lineage: Eukaryota > Metazoa > Chordata > Mammalia > Primates > Tarsiidae > Tarsius > Tarsius wallacei. The sequence goes on along the minus strand of CAUYQG010109354.1, from coordinate 6,598 downwards.
CGGGCTGCCCTGGAGAGAGAGCTTTTTGTCATTAAGATGCACACTAATACACAAGATCTCAGCAGATCAGAGATCCAATAGGGGACAGTCAAGATTGGATGGGAACTAGATCCATGCATGCTTCCGAGCCTGAGACTATGATTTAAGAGAGGAAATTAATCCAGATTGTGAGCTGGTCTAGGTCAGATCAAAAACAACTTGAAGGCAGGGTTTTCTTAGTCATCTTTATATCTCTAGCTGCTAAAATAAAATAGACATTCAATAAGTCCAGTAAGTGTTTGTTAAACAAATAAATGATAAATGAACGAATGAAACACAAAATGGAATGAAGGAGCTTCTCTACAACAGTAATAAACAGAATATACATAAATCTCCCTACAACATTTAATCTGTAATATGCATAAGACCCAAAGATATAAACTAAAAAAACACAAACAAGAAACTGAAACATGTGACAAATATTCAGTCTTTTGAATAATAAGAGAAATAAATACCAAATTAGCATTTTCTCAGACTAACATAAATGAAGGTGTTAAAAATGTTTGATTTTCCTCCCTAGTTACCACAGCATCCGTCCATCTTCTTGGGCTACACCTCCTCAGTTTTCTGCACAAACTTTTCTTCCCTCCACCCTCTAACTCAAGTATTTGATTCTTAGCTCCCTTCTCTTCTAAATAAATGGTACTTTATTTCTAAACCAGTGGTTCCCAAACTTCACTGCAGATTAGAATCACCGGGGAGCTTTTAACACTCCCAAGTTGCACCCTTGACCAATTAAATCAGAATTTTTGAAGGTATGAGCCAGAAGCTGGTAGTTTGAAAGACTCCCTTCCTAAGTAATTCCAATGTACAGCAAAGTTTGGGACTCACTGCTCTAAACACTCTCCATGGGGATCTCATTTACACCCACAGTTTCAGCTGCTCTGAGTACCAATTGCCTCTTTTAAAATCTCTACCAAGATGTTCCAGAGGCACATGAGCCACTTGTAAGTAAAACAAAATTCACCGTCTTTCTCTGCCCTGTTCCTGAAACCCCCTCCTCTAAGGTGGGACATCTTGTCGAAGGCAACCATAGTTTAACTAACAGCCCAAGTCAAAAATGTGGGAATCATAAGACTTTAAGAAAGGGATTGGTTAGCCGGACTCGGTGGCTCAGCCTGTAATCCCGCGCCTTTGGGAGGCTGAGGTGAGTGGATTGCCTGAGCCCGCAGGTTCGAGACCCGCCTGGGCAACTTGGCGAGACCTCATCTCTGCAATAATCAAAAAATTAGCTGGACGTGGTAGTGCGTGCCTGTAGTTCCAGCTACTTGGAAGGCTGAGGCGGAAGGATCGCCGGAACCCAGCAGGTTGAGACTGCAGTGGCCAGGAGCAGCCATTGCACTCCAGTCTGGGCGACAGAGTGAGACTCCAACTCAAAAAAAAAAAAAAAAAAAGAAAGGGATTGGCAGTAGCGGGATACTAATGGGGTGGGGGTGATGGAGGGGACACCTTATTGAAGGGGACCTGATCTTAAACCAGGCAAAGTGAAAACCAAAGGGGGGCCCAAACTTTACCTGTATGATGATCACTTGTATGCCTAATCCTGAATTGTACTCCACATCTTTAAAATAAAAAAATAATTTTAAAAAATGTGGGAATCATCCATGACCCCCTCCCTCTTTTCATGTCCCATGTGGATTCAGTCACCAAGTCCTGTTGACTATGTTCCCAATTACCTTAACCTCTCATGTCCTCTCCTTTCTCAGTGCTATTGCCATAGTTCAATCTTTATTCTACCTGAAATATTACAACTGTCAGCCAGTCTCTCTGCTTTTAGCTTTAACCTCCACCAATCTATCCTCCATATGACTGCCAAGGTGACATAATATGTCATTCTAATCACCACTTTTATTTTCAAAATCCTCCAGTGGTTTCCCTTCACCTTTTGATCTCCACCCTGAGCATTTACCATAATACTATAAGAAAGGGATTGACAGTAGTGGGGTACTGTCAGGGTGGTGGGGGGGACACAACATCAATAAGGTATGATCTCAAACCAGGCAAAGTGGGGTCCAAAGGAAGGCCCAAACTTTACCTGTTTTACCTGTATGATGTCTACTTGTATACCACACATCTTTAAAAAAAATAAAAAAATTAAAAAAATTAAAAAATAAAAAAATATATATATATAAAGTCTGACCTCCACGATTACAGTAATATTAATAACACACCACATTAACAATACTACTATTTACTATGTGCCAGGTATGGGCAAAGCAATTTACTTGTATTATCTTATTTAATGCTTATACTAATCCTCGTTTACCAAAAAAGAAAGAAAGAAAAAGAAAACTGAAGCATTAAGAAGTTAAGTAATGTGGCTAAGAGCACACAGCAAGGAAGAGGCAGAATTGGAACTCAGAATCAGATTAGTTCGCTTATCTCTGAAGCATCCCAATACCATGGAATTGCTTCAACCACGCATCCCATTGCCTCCCTCCTGGCCTTAAGGTAACAGCCCAAGTCTTTTGTGATTTGGCCCCTGCTGACTGCCTTTCCCATCTCCCTCACACTATACACTCCAGCAGAACTAAATAACCTGTTCGTTCCCCCCAAAAGACCCTGATTTCTCCTCTCTTGTGCCTCCATAGATTCTGCTTCCTTTGCCTAATCCAAACCCCCCAGCCTACTCGTACTTCAATGAACAGGCAAGGTAGTGCACCATTCTAGCACAGAACACTTGCCTCTCTGGCGTGTGCTCTCATCTGTAAAAACAATTATAATGACCCCTGCCCAGCTATGTGCCAGGCTTACCTCCCTTTATGTTGTGACAATGCTTTGAAAACTATAAAGTTCCATGCAAATATGCCCAAGAAAAATCTCTTTTTCTGGTGTAGTATGAGCTTAATTGTGTGACCAAATTTGTCTGAGGCAAAGGTTTGAAGTACAAAGGGGACCCCAAAAGACCCAGAATTTATTTTTAAAAATTATGTGGTTATTTTCACATGTTTAAATTTCAGTCACCCTCAAAGTACTCTCCATTTGATGCACTACACCTACCTATCAAGAAGCTTTTTCCACTGCTCAAAAACAGTTTTTGAACTCGTCAATTTTTTTTAATATGTGGGGTACAATTTGGGGTTAGGTATACAGATGCTCATTATGCAGGTACCTTTGTTGATGAGGTGTGTTCCCCCCTTCCCTGGCAGTTTCCCACTACTGCCAATCCCATCCCCGCCCACCCCTGGCAGTTTCTCACTACTGCCAATCCCTTTCTTATAGTATTATGATAGTTGTTCAAGATCCGCTTATGAGTGAGAACATATGATACTCGGTTCTCTGTTTCTGTGATAGATCACTCAGTATGACAAACTCTAAGTTCATGCAAATTGCTATGAAGTTCATAATTTTGTCCTTCTTTTTGGCTGCCTAATATTTCATCAGGTATATGTACCACATTTTTTTTTTTTATCCAGTCCTCTTTCAATGGGCAGCATGGTTGGTTCCATGGTTTTGCTATTGTGGATAATGCTGCAATAAACATGTGTGCGCAGGTATCTTTTTCATAGAGTGATTTAACTCATCAATTTTGATGCCTTCCAGTGCTTCTACCTTTTTTGGTGTCACCTCTTCCATGTCCACAAAACATTTCCCTTTGAGGATTTTTTTATCCAGGGAAACAAAAAAAGTAATGATGCCCTGAGTTCCTGTTATATTCTACAAAAAGGGTGAAACAATAAGATATTATGCTAAGTGAAAGAAGTCAGACACAAAGGGCCACATACTGTATGATTCTATTTATACAAAATATCCAGAATAGGCAAATGCATAGAGATAGAAAATTGATCAGTGGTTGCCAGGGTGGTGGGGAAGGGGAAATGGGAATTGCTGCTAATGGGTGAGAGGTATCTTTTTTAGGGTGATGACAATGTTCTGAAATTAGGCAGTGGTGATAGTTGCACAAGCTTTTGAATATACTAAAAACCACTACTTGTATACTTTAAAGGGTGAACTTTATAGTATGTGACTTGTATGTTACCTTTTAAAAAGAAATTCTTAAAAAGTTTCTTTCTGGCACCCAGCTTTGCCCCTCCGTCCCCTTTTCCCTGAGAGTAAGGAATACTCCTGCAAGGACTTGTTTTTGTCATCTTTTCCCCTTTTTGTTCTTAGTAAAACCTTAAAGGCAACTAGAAGCACCTGGATAGCTGGCTAAACCATAGATGGCTGGGCCCTGGAGTTTCTGATTCAGTAGTTTTAGGGTGGGGCCTGAGAATTTGCATTTCTAATATCCCTCTAGATAAGGCCTAGGGAATGATGAAAAGAGCATGAACTAAAAACCAGAAGAAATTCCAGCTTTGCCACTAATTAAGCACAAGTTGCCAACCTCTGGTTATCTCTTTTAACTTAATATTGAATTTCTCTAAGTATCTACCAATTCTAGAATTGTATTATCTTGCTATCTCCCTCAAGTCTTCCAGAGTTTCCGATCCCTAAAATCCAACCTCTTCCTGGACGTCCTACTCCATCGCCCACCGTTGTCCCAAAAGACTGCTCTCCTGAGCAATCTGGGAAAGGGAAACAAACATGTTCCCCTATAGCATTTAATCTACTCTTCATGACAACTCTGCATGGTGGGAATTCACAGCTCCATTCAGAGGACAAGAAACTGAGGCTTGGAGAGGTTAAAGAACCTCCTCAAAGTGGTCAAGGGGAGCCCAAGGTCCCATCTTTCTCCCATCATGTAATTCTCTGTTCCAATGCTTCTCTGTCCTTCAGAAAAAATTGCTCACGTAGCCCCTTCTTGTGTCTTTGTTCATGATCTCCCTACTCTCTAGAACTTACTCAAATCCTATCTAACCTTTGACATCCAGTTCGAGCCCCACACATCCAGAATGTGTTCCTGGCCACCAGGTTCCCACCAAGTTCCCCAATCACAGTGCTGCCGTGTAGTATCTTGTTCCTCCATCCAGACTGTGACCATCTCATCTATGCTCTTGCACTTTTCAACTTCATGTGGGTTAAGGTGTTGTTGTTTTTTTTCTGCCCTCTAGATTGTAAACTCCTTGAGGGTAAGAGAAAAACACCCTATTTCTTTACAATCCCTGCAGAGTCTACCAGAATACCTTGAGCTCAATTAATATCTGTTGAATAAATAATGGTAGGTTAGGAATGTCTGAAGTGCTATGGTAAGATCAGAACACCAGAACAATAAAACAGCTTTAATTATTGTACCTTCTAAGTCCAAAGAAAAAGTTATTGGCAGATATCTTAGGTATAACATTTACATTTCTAATGTCAATCATTTCATGTCACTTTGGTTCATTACAGTGATCATAGCTCAGTGAAAGATTGTGGGGCTCACACATCTGCACGAATTTCTTAAAAATAATTTACACAGCCGGGCTCGGTGGCTCAGCCTGTAATCCCGCGCTTTGGGAGGCTGAGGTGAGTGGATTGTCTGAGCCCGCGGGTTCGAGACCTGCCTGGGCAAATTGGCGAGACCTCATCTCTACAATAAATCAAAAAAATTAGCCGGGCGTGGTAGCGCGCGCCTGTAGTTCCAGCTACTTGGAAGGCTGAGGCGGAAGGATCACCGGAGCCCAGCAGGTCGAGGCTGTGGTGGCCAGGAGCGGCCACTGCACCCCAGTCTGGGCGACAGAGTGAGACTCCAACTCAAAAAATAATAATAATAATAATAATTTACACTAAGATGATGCTTTATCTGAAAAATGACAATTCTTAGAAAGGAAGGGGAGAGCTTATCTATTATACCACAATTATTTTTCCTCAAAGTACAATTGCAATCAGAACCCAAGAAGAAGTTTCAAATCTCTCTTTCCTACTCAGAGATCTCAGTCAAATCTTTCACTGCAACACAGGTCCTGATACTTTGACTTCACAAGTCATTTCGCCCATGGTCATTAAAAAGCGAAAAGAAAAGCTAAATGAAATTGTTTTATTTTCATTTCTTACTTTGAAGTGGCACTACATATCACCCTGTTACTTCTCCATCTTCCCTTTCCTCTTTAAGTCTTTCTCTCCAACAGAAGCCCTCCTCTCCTCTATTTTTTTGGTTAGTTGTTTTTTTTGTTTGTTTGTTTGTTTGTTTGAGTTGGAGTCTCACTCTGTCACCAAGGCTGGAGTGCAATGGCGTACTCACGGCCACCCCAGCATCAACCCGCTGGACTCAGGCAATCCTTCCGCCTCAGCCTTCCAAGTAGCCAGAACTACAGGCACATGCTAACACGCCTGGCTAATTTTTTTAATTTATTGTAGGGACGAGGTCTCACCAAGTTGCCTGGGCTGGTCTTGAAACACTGGGCTCAAGCAGTCCTCTCGTCTTGGCCTCCCAAAGTCCTGGGATTACAGGCTTGAGCCACTGCGCCGGGCCCTTTTTTTTTTTCGTTAGAGAAAACAGCTTTGAATACCTGAAAAGAGGTTTATCATGGACCAAAATAAAACCGGCGGCTCAGCCGGGCTCGGTGGCTCAGCCTGTAATCCCGTGCTTTGGGAGGCTGAAGTGAGTGGATTGCCTAAGCCCGTGGGTTCGAGACCCGCCTGGGCAACTTGGTGAGACCTCATCTCTACAATAAATCAAAAAATTAGCCGGGCGTGGTAG
>CAUYQG010109350.1:0-25043 GCA_963574415.1 Tarsius wallacei | reverse complement strand
TTTTTTAAGACACTTGACTTTTAGTCATGTAACAACATTAATAAAGATCTTCTTGGTATAGATTGATTTCCCCAGAAAACAAACTGTGAGAAGGAAATCTGTGGGCAGGAACTGTTCTGGGAGTGTTCTGACAACAACCCCTGTGAAGGGGGAGGGTCGCAGCAGGCGGAGGGAGAAGCTGGGCGGGATGCAGCTGCAACAGGGGCCTCAGCGGATCCCTCGGGAAACACTGGGGCAGGGCTTCGAGTCCCTTCTGGGACCAGTCATTCCACACGGGCTGCACCCACTGGAAGGCGAGAGAGGCCGCTCTACTGGGCCGATTGCAGTTCCCAGAGAGGCACACAGCTGGGAGCCTGCAGCAGCCAACGCCCAGAGGCTGGGGATGTGCCTCTACCTGAGGGGGCTCTTCCTTCGTCTTTGTTGTCCAGGCATCGCTTGAGTTTTGTCTATCCCATTCGAGACTTGGGCTCCCCATTTTGAGAATTTAGATTTTTAGACAATTCTAGGCAATTCTTGGGTATCACTTCTTCACACACTTCCTCTCCTCCAGTGTCTTGGTTGTCTCATTCTGGAACTCCGATCTGGTAAATGGAGCCTTTTTCTCTTCTCCTGCCTCTGGGCCCCTTTGTGGCAGTTTCCATCTCTAGGCTGTCCTGTGCCCGTTTCCGCATACTGCGTTCTGAGTTTTCACTGGCTCTTCGCCTATTTTTAGATAAACTTTTAATTTAGAATGGCTTTAGATCTACAGAAGAGTTGCAAACATAGTACAGAGAGTTCCCATAGACCCACACCCAGTTTCCCCTACGGTTAACATCTTACATCACTGTGGTACATTTGTCACGATTTGTGAGCGCACACCGATACATCAGTATTATTAACTGAAGCTCATACTTTATGCAGATTTCCTCGGTCTTCCTAATGGCCTTCTCTTGGTCCCAGGACCCCATGCAGGGTACCCCATCACATTTAGTCATCTCCTTAGTCTCCTCTCTTTGCGACAGTCTATCAGACCTGCCGTGTTCTGATGACCTTGACAGTCTGGGGCAGTACTGGGGAGGTGCTTTGCCGAATGTCCCTCGGTTGGGGTTTGTCTGATGTTTTTCTCGCTATTAGACCGGGTTATGTGTTGTAGGGAGGAAAAGCGTAGAGGTGGAGTGCCCTTCTTGCTACATCCTGTTGAGGGCGCTTGCTGTCAACATGACTTATCTCTGTGGGTGCTGGCCTTGATCACCTGGCTGAGATGGCCTCAGTCAGGTTTCTTGCTTACAAAGTTACTCTTTCCCCTCTTTCCATTCTGCGTTTTGGAGGGAAGTCACTAAGTGCAGCCCACACTTAAGGGGTGGGAGTTGTGCGCCACCTTCTTGACGACCTTCGCTTTTGACTCAAGAATATTCCTTTTTTTTGGGCAAGCTCTATTATGCATTGAAAGGGATGCTTGTTTGAGTTCAACCATTTCTAAGGAATACAAGACCATTTATAACTGTGTGACTTGGGCAGACTACTTAACCTCTCGGTTTATCTGTAAAACGGGGAGACTAACATTCCCACCACACAGGGTTATGAGCAAGCACATAAAATTGTAGAATGGTGTCTGGCTGTAGAAAGCATTACGTGAGTGGTACCTGTTATTAAAATGATGATGCATGTTGCCCACTGTCATCTTGCTGGAAATGTAACTTGTTTGACTAAAGAGTATGTTTAAAAGGACGATGGCACTGCAGGGTTGTATGGCTGTGCACAGAAGCCTCAGGCAACAGCAAGAAAGCAGCATCCATAGAGAGGACACAATGACCAACACTGGCCCAGAAGTGTCAGGAAGTCCACCTCAGGGAGAGTGAGATGGACAAGCAGGGCAGATGGCTGGAACAGCAACTGTTAGCCTTGGCTGGTGGTGCAGCCAAGATAGGATCCCACACTGGGGTTGGGGGGTGGGGAAACAGTGAGTCTTTTGGACACTGGACTGGATGCCAGAGACCAGTAGATGGAATATTCCAGAGGCCTAAGACCCCTTTCACTGGCCCTCATACTGGACAGACAAGGAAACTGCCCTGTTACCCTTGCCAGAAGCTTGGAGACAACTTATTTTTTTTTTTTTTTTTGCATCGTAGCCTCACTCCGTTGCCCAGGCTAGAGTGCAGTGGCATGCTCACGGCCACCCAGTGTTGACCTGCTGGACTTTGGTGATCATACCGCCTCAGCCTTCCAAGTAGCTGGAACTGCAGGTACTCATTATCACACCTGGCTAATTTTTTTATTTATTGCAGAGATGAGGTCTTGCCATGTTGCGCGGGCCAGTCTCGAACCCGCAGGCTCAGGCAATCCACTCACCTTGGCCTCCCAAAGTGCTGGGATTACAGGCTGAGCCACCAAGCCCAGCTAGGTATCCTCAGTTTTTAACATTAGTTTCCTTGACTCAGGGTTTCCATTAGCACCAATGATGCAGCTATGAGCCCTGCATCTGGATGCATGCAGTCTTAGGAATTCTGTCCTCTCCTGGGTGAAAGGAACTCTTTCCCAGTGCATTTCCCAAGGTGAAAAATTTAATCTCCACCTGTTGGAGAAGAAATTTATATGGTGATCCCTCATACTTCCAGTCTGGGCATCCCTGTGAACCAACCAACTTCCATTCTTAATTCCTGCTGTGAATCTGGCCTCCTTTTTATAACTAGCTCTTTTCTTGCTTCAAAACCCAGTGGCATGTTTTTCCTTCTCTTAGTGTTTCCTCACTTTATTTAGCATTTAAATGTGTTTCGAACACAAGGCTTCCAGTGGAAGTATGGTACACCACATGAACCAGAAGTCTAAAAAGACATGGTGAATTGTAAGGGTCAAACGCACCATCATGTCATTCTCAGCACTCAAAACACTGATGGAAACAAAATGTACTGAAAATAACTAGAAGTCATTTTGAGAGAACCATAAGCAGTGTTCTGGTGTAATCTTCATATCAGAAAGACTTGGATTTGAACTCTGGCCACTGCCAGCTTTGCCATTTGGGGCCACTCATCTATCCCATCACCCAGCCACAGGGGTAGCATGAGAACTGGCAGCAACGCACATCAAGTTCTACAGAGGAAACATAGGCCCGAAGCCTGATCTGCTGCTGCTGGATGCTCCTGGAAGTTGGCCCTTTTACTCCCGGTCTCACAGCACACACCCAGGGATAGGCTGGCATCATTCTGTACCAGTTACAACAGGCAGGCATAGGGCAAGAGCCTCAGAACAGTGAGTTAGAAGTGGGGACCAGGAGGGCATACAAATCACTATGGGATTGGCAAAGGGAGCTTCTTGCACATGGAAGAATCCTCAGACTGTGTGGCCAGTGATACCCATTGCCGTACATCACCGGGGATGTGGAGAACCGGGCCTGTCGCACCTCCGAGAGTGTGCTGTGTAATCTCTCATTTCCTATGACTATCTCTGAGAAGCTCCATCACTTGACCGTAAAAACATTTTATGTTCTCTAAGTCAGCTGGGACTGTGGCATCAGTGACAGCACTGTCTACATTGAACAGCCACATAAATACCATAACAGAGTACTCAATAAGAGAGAATAATTGCTATTATTCCCAGTTCCACATCTAAAGATGCAACTTATCCAATTCATTCAACTCTAAAGAGATCTCCTGGAAGGAACTCAGGTACTGTTGCTTGAGAGCACAGACTCTGGAGCCAGAATGTCTGGGTTCAAATCTCAGCTCCACATTTATAAAGCTAATGACTCGCTCTCTCTGTCCTTCAGTTTCCTCGTCTTCAAGATGAGGATGATAACAGTGGATACTCCATAAAGTTATAGCCAGAAATACCCTATTAAAGTGCATAGAACAGTGTTGTCACAGTAAGCGCTAAGTAAGAGTTTGCCATTACTATTACCCATTCCTTTTGCTCATATACACTGTTTAGCAACAATACTATATTTCTTGGACAAAACTATAGGTACAACTGGCATTATTTTTTCACTAATGACTTCAGACAACAGGGCAGTGCTGGGTCCCCGGTACATGCTAGACGGGTACTCCTACAAGACTCATTTAGACAATAATTTTTTTCTAGAGTCTATTATGTACCAAGCACTAAGGGAATACAGCTGTTTTAACAAAACAAACAAGGTCTCTGTCCTCAGGAAGTTCACATTCTAGTGTGAGATACAAATAATAAATAAATATTTTCTGCATAGCTTTTATAGAGAGACAAAAGCTATGTGAAAAGTAAAACAGGATTATGGGAATAGAGTGGTGGGGCGCACAGGGATACTGTTCCAAAAAGAGTAGTAAGGAAGGTGCCCTTGGAAGATAAAAGTGAAGAGTTCTAAGCAGAGAAAATAGCAGATGAGAAAGTCCTAGTGAGGAAACAAGTCTGAGGGAGAGAAAGAAGGCCAAAGGGGCTGGACATAGCAAGTCAAGGGAAGGGTGGCCGGGGTTGGGGCTGGCTCACAAGGGCCCTTGAAAGAGGATGGAGCCTGGGCTGTATTTGACTGGTAACAGAAGGCTCAGGGCAATTTTTCAAGTGGGAAAGTGAATAACCTGATGGATGTGTTTAAAATTCCCTCTGGTCACTATGTGGATAATGGGCAGCAATAAGGAGGCCAGCTGGGAAGTTGTTGCCACTGCTCCACAAGGAGAGGACAGTAACTGGGGTGAGGAGAGCACTGGAGAAAGGGTCTGCTGTGCTCCAAAGCACATGGCCAGATGAATCAGCCTGGCCACAGAGGGAGGCAAAAGTCATACAGAGGAATTCGGTACCCAGTCCTTCCTTGGATCCTAATGGAAAATGCCCACTCCTCTGCTCAAGCTTCAGCACAGCCTTCTCTCATGGTCTCTTCACAGGCCCCTCTCCCCATTGAACTGAGAGCTTTCTGGCAGCAAGCACTGGATTTTACACACAGGGCACAGTGCCCTGCATTTTTTGAAGATATAAAGGAATGCCTATCTACAACCGAAGGAGGAGATAGGAAGAGGAAGAATTCTTATGTTTCTTAGCAGGAAGTCCACAGATAATGTCTAAAACCAAATAAAAGACAAAAAAGTAGCACAGTAAACATGTTATAAAGATTATATACAAATAATAAACTAAAAAAGTTGAGAACGGCTGCCTTTGGAGCAAGAGAGGCTCTGTTCTTGCTTGTCCAGTTTCTCTATAGCCTGCCAGCTCTGGGAGGGCTGCGCCCCGGTCAGGTTCATCCACTGCACAAGCACAGTGCCCACACGCAGTACACGTTCAATAAGTGCCGAGATCATGAACACGCAAGCCAACAGCCAGTCCAGAATCACTTCTTTAAACCCCAATCACTTCTTTAAACCCCTCTGCAAATATACCAAGAGAATGCCTGAATGGACACATCTAAAGCAAGCATTAAACACAAATCAAGGCAGCTGAGCAGCTCTAGTAACCCACTCCAAAACATGAACACTGCCCTTGGCCCAGAAAGCCAGCCGCATCTGTTTGTTTAAAGCAACTAAAACAAAAATTGTTTTAAGTTACAGCTGGTGTCTGGGCCTCTCTATCAAGCACTTAAGATACAGAGCTGATTATTTTTCTGGCAACATCGAAGAAAGAAAGGCTGAAAGTACGGTGTCCTGTTACCAGCTGTTTCCGGAGTAGTTCTCACAATCCATGTCTGTGTCAGAGTCAGAGCCAAATGAAGAGATCTATACATGAAGCTTGCTGTGGGTTACCTCTTCTTTCTCTCATTTTCCCCCTTATGTACTTCCCTTACTTGAATAATGAAGAGCACAACTCTTTTGTGTGTTCTCACTGCTACTTAAAATTCCCCTTAAAAATGGACTTGAAACACTGAGAAAAGAAAGATGTGGTCTCTGGCTCTTGGTCTCTGCCCATTTACTTCGATCTGGATTCCAACACTGGTTCTCCACTGACCTGATGTGTAGCCTTGGGCAAATCCCTTCACCCCCTGAGCCTGTTTCTTTCTCTATAAAGCTGGGATGATAAACTACCTGAGAGAGTTGTGGAGCCAAGTGGAAAAAATACTTGTATAGTGCCAAGCACAAAACCTGAAATATACAAGGTGCTCCCTGAATGGGATGCTAATTAGTATTTGACTCATTCTCATCACTTATACCACTCCTCTCCTTAAGACACTGAGGTCTCCACTGAGGCCTGTCTCCTGGACAACAATCACAGCAATGGCAGAAAGAAGGCCACAGCTGAGATGAGTTATAAACATGGGGGTTAGGAGCTGGCACTGTGCCACTCACCCCTAGACTCTCATGTATTCGTTTAATTCTAACATGTCCAGGGCAGGCGCTGGGGGAATGGGTGCTGGCTCTAGGCCTAGAGGCCTGAGAGCAAACCAAGAGCCAAACCAAGATGCATGAGTAACATTAAAGGTTCACTGGTTGACCCTTAAGTCCTTCTAATGGGAAAGGAAGGGAGGCAGGACCATACATTTGGCTCTGCTGTAGCAGCCTCGGGTGAATGGACAGAATGCCACTTCTACCTCAACCTACTTTATACTAGGGATGACACTCCCACAAGGATCCAGTGAGTCATGGTCAACTCCTAAGTGGCATTTGAACCACATCTTTATGGCAGATCTGACTTCTGTTCCACAACTAGGAATGGAGATTATAATATTCTCCATCTTCTGTCACAATGTTGCTGTGAGAATTCAACAAGCACATATATAAGGCACTTAGAATGATGGCTGGCACAAAGCAAAAACTATCAAAGTCCTAGCTGTTATCATCAACACCTATAGAGATAGGATTATGGGTAACTTTTTTTTTCTTCCTATGCTATTTTCCAAAATCAGTATAAGAAAATTTACTCTGCAATAAATATAAATACTTATAATAAAATATACTTATAATAAAATACTACCTACTAAAATACTAAAGCATGAATACTCAGGCTATATACATAAGAGTTCATCTTATGAGACCCATTTACCAAGGTCAGGCATCTAAAAACAGTTTTCAGAATCAATGTCAAGGCCAGTGGGCCAAAGACTGCCCCTGCCTGCACCCCTTGCCAAAATATTCTGACATACCTATAGCCCACTGCCCTTAGTCAGTCACATATTGGAACCACATTGGGCCCTGGCCCAAGATTGGTCTAGTCAGAAACTGGCCAATGGCCTGTGAGGTGGGTCAATAGGGTTTCCCTGATGATCTTGCAAGCAATTCACCGGGAGATGGGGTCAGTGAGATAGGCACTGATGTGAAGAGTATGATGAAGACCCCATGTATGGGCAGCCATCAGAGGCCAGGTACAGATGTGAGTGGGCTAGTCAAGGGATGGAGGGTCGGGGAGGTGGGTAGGTACCACAGCTAAGGTAAGAGAAAGGCCTAGCAGGTATGGACAACCAACTGCTCCAATTTGGGCTTAGTGCACCTAGCCTAAGCACAGCTCTGTCTCTGCCAAACAAATCCTTTTATTAGAGCCACACTGAGCCATTTTCTGCTTCCTACAACCAGTTGATCCTAAATTACAACTCCAGGTCTGCAGACTTGTTAGTGGACATGAAGCCACTCCAGTGGAAACTGAGCCTGGTGATTGGTCAAGCTTTTACACTCCTCCATTTTCCACAACTGGTCAAAGTCTCAGACTTATTTTTTATTGTATAACTTTTGCGATGTTTCAACTAAACAGGACAGTTTTTATCAACAAATTCCAGGGTGAGCAAAATAGATAAGTGCTTGGTTTGTAACGAAGACTGGTAGATCCGCTAGGCCGTGTGATATATAAGAAATGCTCTTCCTTTAAGAGATTTGGAAACCCATGCAGTCTCTATGCATCTCCTGTGGTTATAGAGACCCAACACCCCTTCTGCTGGTCACAGAGCCTCTCTTTTCCTTTGGAATCACTTCTTTTCAGTCCTTAATTTTAAGCAGTAGAAACTCTAGTCACAGCTCTCTTGGCATGGGACCTAGATCTGGCTACTTGGCTTCCCTTGTGATTTTTGCTGGAGCTACAGGAGCAAAGTTGGCAGAAAGAAAGCCAGAATGGATGACAGCTCTGCAATCTCATGGGAGCCAGGTAGCTAAGAATTAAGCCAATATGAGGAAAGCAACCTGGGAAATGTTGGCAGTGTCCTGATGACATCCAGCTAATGCTTAAAAGCTAGTCCTCATGACTCAAGTCATTATACAAAAAAGATACTGGCACATGCATGTTTGTTGCAGCTCTATTCACAATAGCAAAAACATGGAACCAACCATGCTGCCCATCAAAACTGCTGGGGAGGGGGGTGGGATTGGCAGTTGAGGAAAACTACCAGGGGATGGAGGGGCACACTTCATCAACAAGGGTACCTGCATAATGAACATTTGTATAACTAATCCTGAATTGTACCCCACATCTTAAAAAAAAAAAAAAAGTCCTCATGAGCTTCCTGGTTTTAAGAAATCATTTAGGAGTTCGATCGGTAGCGGGAATGGAAAGCGGACCCCAGAGAGCCCTGAGCAGCTTGAGTATCATTATTTTAATACCTCTATAGCACGTTACATGCCATTAAACTGACTATTCACATGTATCATCTCATCTGATCTACCAATGCTATACAAAGTGCATTGTGATTACCCTTATTTCACAGAGAAGGCTCAGTGAAGTAGTTAGCTTCTGTCATTACTGTCACAACCATCATTTTATCCAAAGTCACACAGATATTAGGTAATGGAGCCAGGATCTAAACCCATGTTCTCTGAATTCAAAACCCACGTTCCTTCCTCCAGACCGTGCTGTCTCTGTGCGCTCAATCTCATCTTAAATGCAGAGACACAAAAAGGAGCATCGCCTGCTAACACTGGAGTGCTTACAATTGCTTTGAAACAAGACAGATGTCCATGAACCAATTAGGGATGTTGAAAGTCATAATATAATTGAGATTCCCAATGTGTGGTCCAGGCACTGTTTACATGGCAAGAAGGCAGGGAGGCAAAGAAACTACATTTCAGGGCTGGATGTTGGCATATAATCTCACCAACATTATTACGACCACAATAATGAACTACTACATCTTTTCATTCAATTCCTCTCCAGCCACCTCAACTTTCCCACATTCATCTTCAACAAAGACTTCCTATATTATATTATTTTTCTGTTACCTGCCCTCCCCAGGCTGCAAAAGCATTTCTTCATCTCTGTGCACTAAGATGAATACGGATTGCAGCCATAGTACTGCCCACCACCTTCTTCAAAGCACCTAATTATAGTTTTCAGGTGGCACAGAGAAAGATAATTTCCAGTCTCCCTCCTGGAAATAAAGAGATCTCAGGTAATTCCATAATCCTACATTACATCATTAATATTCTAGTGTTAACTGATGGCCTCTGGGTCTGTACTAGGTCATTTTATATTGAATCAAGTATCTTAACTGTTGGCTGCAAATACAGTTACTGAATGAATTCTGCCTCATTGATTGAGACAAAAATTTTAATTTAAACATCTCATTTTATATAACTGAGAAAACTGAATTTTTAAATCTCATATCATATTTTCCTACCAACTTACATTATATTAGTGATGTGTCACTGAATGATTTTTCTTAGGTCAAATTTTTTTCTTATCAAATTATAACATAATATTAAAGATATGCTCCAGAAATGAAAAGTCAGCAAGGATTCCAAAAGGACTTGAAGGAAAGTCCCATAGCACAATGGTTTTCAAATGTTCATCATTCCTGTGCCACCATCACAAATTAGCTGAAAGAACAGAATAATGAACACAGGATACCTCTCACCTAACTGCTACAAACTGCTAACCGTTTGCTGCATTTGTGAGCACCTTCTTGTGCATGCTCTCTCTCCACATACATGTATATGAATATATACATAAGCGGTTCTCAACCATTTTAAGGCAGGATGCAGACACTGTGCCACTTGAGCCCTTACTGTCTATCTTCTCAGAATTAGGACATTCTCCTATCCAAAAAATGTAACACCAATATATACTGTAATATTAACTAATCGACTGCCTACAGTCAAATGTTCCCCAGTTGTCCCCACTATGTCTTTCAGAGCTATTCGTTATATTTTCCAGATCTGATCTTTTTAGTTTCCTTTAATCTAGATGTGTCACCTGCCCTATTGTTGAGGGAGAGGACTCTTCTGTGACTCTAACATTCTTGAAGAATATTGCCTGGTTTATTATTTACTTATTTTTTCAATTTAAATTGCCATACTTTTTTACGCTGAAAAAACATGGGGTATCACCAACCCCATGTGACAAATGAGAAGCCTATGAATCAGGAAGATAAAAAGGGTTGTCCAGGCCACACAACCTATAAGTAATGGAGCAGCTGTCACCACTCAGGTCTCAGATCCCAGTGGCTTCTCCCACTCACTCAGCCTAGCTGAGGCTTCCCTCAGGAGAGACATCACCCACTGGGCACTGCAGAAGGTGTAGTGGGCAGCCAAGTCCCTTCCCACTTAGGGCCAATGACAGTTTGTCAGAGTGCTCTAAAAAAATGACACCAGAGATGGAAGCTGTGTACTAGATGGGGACTGCTGCCCCCTGGGCATGGCCACCATGCTCGCTGGAAGACAGCCCTGGAAGGAGCTGGCTAAGTGGCAGCACCAGCCCATCACTTCCTGGGGAATCTGGTGGCCAGCTAGAACACCCAACACTTCCCTCATTTATTGCTGCTTCATTTCATCATGTCAGCTTTGGCTCAATGCCCAAGCCCACAGAGATAATCTGAATCTTGGTTCTGCTGTTTCAAAAGGGAGACACTAAACTTCCAAACATGCTTCTACTCTCGCAAGCCACTTCTAAAAACACTGAACAGAAGTCCAAAGCAAAAGCCCTAAACCAAATGTTTCTTAACCAAATCTTCCTCATGTTGACTTAGGGCTTTTAACCAGTGTTCTTAGGATGTGATTGCTCAACCAGGATCATGCCTGGATTACTTCTCCATGACTTTGCACACTCAATTTCAGGGAGAGGTACCACAGGCTTTCCTAAAGTAAAGCTCAAGAGCAGAGCTTTGAGTACAAGAGTCCTACAGGGTCCTTCTAGCCCAGGGAGCACATCTGTAGCCCAGGGACCCAAAGGTTTACAAGGCCAGCGGCAGGCATGAAAGGTGGTCTCTAAGGAGCAATATATAAAGTTGACTCCAGTATTGAAGGACCGTGGCGGCAACACCTCTGAAGAAAGTAAGGGTCAGCCCCTGTCCAAATTCAAGCTGGAGCAGCCCCCTGGCCTCCCAGGGGCTTCCACAGCCTCAAAGAAAATCAGAGGTGTCTTCCAAAATTAACCATTCCATACCAACAATCTCCAAGTGCAAAGAAATATATGTATTTCTCTTTCTGGTCAGTCTAGAGTTTTATACATTGTATTATCAAGTGCTAGTGTTATTTCTAGATATCTCATATTAATAATAATCTCTGTAGAGGTGAGAAGTTGCCTACCATGAGCAAGTTCACACGTGACAACTAGGAACAATAACACCCAAATTTTAAGCACATACCATGCACCTATACCCTGGGCTAAACCAGCTCTCTTATATGATCTCTAATCCTCCAAATCACTCTGCAAAATGGGTGTTATCAACCCTCTTTGCAAATGACAACATAGAGACTGAAGGAAATGACACTGCCCAGGCTCACACAGCCAATAAGTAACAGTCTGTCTAACTGCCAAGCTCTAGCTTTGCCACTACTCCTTTCTAGGCCATCTGGCAGTTGGCGAAGTCAGTCTAGCAGATTGGCAGGACTCTCTCATTTTTGCTGCTTAGAAAGCAGAGAGAGATGAACAGGGAAGAATGCCAGTGATGCCCAGCTGGCCTGATGCCTGAGCCTTTGAATCCCATAAGCAAAAAGGAGCTTCTCCTCAGAAAACAAAAGTCAGCAATCAAATCCTTCTAAACCAAAATACCCACCAAACACAAAAAAAGCCCGGTGTCATGACACACATGAATCAATACTTCTTTCACTCCAGCAGAAACGTCCAGGAATCTACTGGTTTTGAAGCTAACTTTCTGCAAAGCCCAGACCTTTGCTTTTTTCTCCTGGGTTCTCTATTTCTTAAACAACATCTCCAGAGATTTAATTGGAAACTAGAAGGAAACTTAAAATAAATATTACTGATTTCTGGGCACCTGCTCTGTGCCCCAGCTATCCCATGCACTTTACCTACCAATTTATCTTCCAATCATCCTTAAAGTTAGGATTTGCCATTTTCACTGTTCAAATAGAAGGCCAAGGTCCCCAGAGGCGAGGAGTGGAGTCATGGGCCAAACCCAGGTTTACCTAGCTCCTAACTGTTATCTTTCCATCACCAGAGATCTCAAGTTACATACAAATATACACGCATTCCTCTATCTCCTAAACACTTTTACTCTGACTCCTGCAGAAGCCTCAAGTCAGCACGCCTCTATGTTCCCCCACACCTGCCTATCCACCAGCTTCAGTTTCTACTATGGCCTCTAGGAGACCAAGCCAAGTCATCTCTGGGGGACCCCTTCTCCACTGTTTATCCTCTAGTCCTGCCATTCTCTCTGCTAAATAGTGAAACAATTCCTCCTTCCATGCTATGCTGTAGCTCCAAAGCCCAGACCCATGCATTTCTCACCTCAGCTTCATTATTTCTTAAACAGCCTTCCTGCCTCCAGTCTTGCTCATCCCAAATCACTACACACACAAGTGCTCACACTAGCTTTTTTTTTTGAGTCGGGGTCTCACACTTATCACTCAGGCTGGAGTGCAGTGGCACAATCGCCACAGCCCGACCTCCTGAGTTCAGGCAATCCTGCTGCCTCAGACTCCAAAGTAGTTGTAACTACAGGTTTGCACCACCACATCTGGCTTATTTTTTAATTTTTTGTGGAGACGAGGTCTCACTATTTTGCCCAGGCTGGTCCCAAACTCCTGGCTTAAAGCAATCCTCCTGCCTTGACTTCCCAAAGTGCTGGGATTACAGGAATGAGCCACCACAGCCGGCATACAAACTGGCTTTCTAAAACACAGACAGGCACTCCTGTTTACAACTCTTGAGTGGTTCCCCACTGCCTAGAGCAACACTTCCCAAAGTGAGATATGTTTTTGGTGGCATACCAATCTAACATTATGTTGTAAGAAAATTATTAACTTTTTGTTCTCTTTCCATCTCTCTGATTGAATGAGCAAGTGTCAATTGGGAGCCTAATCTACTTAATACCTCTCTAAAAACCCAAATCTCTCTTTTTAACAATTACAACCCATAGCTCAAGTTCACAGCCTGGGGCAGGCTAGAATTTGACAACTGCTTGGTTTTTGGAGTGTGTGTGTGCCTGTGTATTTGCATGCTCATGCACGTATGTGTGTTTATTCTACTTATGGGAAAGATACTGGCTGTCCACTTGCCTCAATGATACAAAATTTCCTTATGCTTATCTAAAATTTAGACACTGAATTATAAAAATATATTAAATCAGAATATATGTGGCATTGACCTCATAACAGAGATTGTGAAGACAGTTCTAAAATAACTGTAGTTTAAGAAAAGCTGGCCCCTAGCCTGACACAGCACCCAAAACAGTTTTCCTAGAAGCTGCCCCATACACTCCAAGTCCCCCAGATCTCTTTACTGCCTTCCCCTTCCATGCTTTTACTCAGACATGCAAATCCACCATTTCCTGAATTACCTATGATCTTTCAAACCTTCATGCCTCTGCAAATGCTGTCTACCCTGCCTAAACCAGCTCTCCAAGAAAAGTCTAACCTGGTACAAATACCGTATCTTGCTCTTTAAGATTCATAATGCATAACAATGTGTTAAACATTAAAGGCTCTGAGAAATTCTTCAAGGGAAGGGGGAAATTGTCAGTTTAATCAGCACTTCTCAAATTAATTGATTCTCTTCTTTCTCCATAATATATTAACACCCCAAGCGTTCTACAAGTTATGCTTTGGGAAATACTGGCCTAGGATGTTCCCCTTCCTCATGTGCTCAAATTCCACTCCTGATTTATCCTTAAGAACTTACTCAGATGCCATTGCTTTAAGAAGTCTTCCCTGCCTCTGCACACAGCATCAGTTGTTCTCTCTCATCTATGCGCCGACAACACTTTATGAAGTCACACCATGTGTTTTTAACTTACAGGAATTCAAAAGCAAGCATTCAGTGAGGAAAAGGGGAGAGGAAAAAATCAGCAGTGCTGGTACTTTTGCCCACTACTTGAATTGTCACATTTCTCACAGGCCTTTCCCAATATAATCATCTGACTAGATGAGCTATGATTCTAATGTCTCAAAGATATTTTTCATTCAACACAGCTCCTAAACAACAACCAACTGCTTCATCTGGGATCTACTACAACCAAAGCAACCCACCTAATGCCAGAGAAAACTGGCATCCCCCAGAGCTGAGAAACAAGACATTCATCTCTAACACAGCCCCTTCCCAAGGGACCTTCAAGGGTAAATCAGACAGCACACTGCCTCGAGCACTAACACTAGGCCTGAACATCCTTCAGGCTGAAGGTGTGACTCTCCCACAGCACTCACTAGACAAAGCTTGTCTCTCTCCCTCTAGTCTGTGAGCCCCATGAGAGCATCCTGCCTGTGCCTGACTTATAGTCAGCATCCAATATCTATGAGATGAAGGATACAAGGAAGGAGAAAAATGAAGCATAGAGAAGTCAAGTAACTTTGATTTCTATTAGAGTGACATCTGCAACAACAAATTCTTAAGGTACTAAAGGGACCAAAAAGTTTACTCGCCCAAGTATCCTCCCACAGACTGTCTCTTCAAGGTGGAGCTCAGCCTTTGCTGGAAACTCTCCAGCTAGCCTCATACCACGGCAGGCTGCTCCATTTGAAATAACTTCCTTATTTCTACTGAGCCAAAATCCAACTGTATGTAGTTTCCCTAGTGGTACTAACTCATGCTTCTGGAACATAAAATCTCCCGTGAACGGGGACAAGAAACCTGTCATTTACTAGGAGAGAAAAAGAGGCAGGCAGACAGGCAGACAATTTTCCCAGATGATTCTGATGCTACCACCAGCCTAGCACCCCTTGTCAGAACTGAAGTCTGGGGATGTTACAAATAATAAGTCCTAAAGTCAGACCAGAAGTTCATTTGGCAACCAAGTGAACACTGAAATTGTCTTTAGCATCTTTCAGAAATTACTTAGGGGGGTTAATGATTATTAGCAGGGATCTTCTCATCTAGAATTTTACCAAGTTCTCTATCCACTATCAGTTCCAGATTATTAAACTTCAAATGCAAGTTCCGAACAATAAAGAAAAAAAGCTTTGTCAGATAGCATCCTGCATTCTAACTTTGAATGCCAAGGTGGAACTCAATAAGGCAACAGAAACATATTAAGTCAAAAGAAAGGTGTAATTTACTGTATTCTTACTTTGTTTAAACGCACACGTGTGTGTGGGTGTGGGTGTGTGTGTGTGTGTGTGTGTGTGTGTGTAAAAGTTATGTGTCTGTGAGAGAGGATAGAAAGGACACCATGAGATTTTGACCCAATTTTGCAGAATCTTGAAATTGGATCCTCATCTCAGCAACCCATGAACCCAAGCCTCTTCAGCAGTCTATAATCATGTGGATGTCAAAAACAAACCAAGTTGTTCCCCTTCATGGTTCATAGTTAAAGCAATTCTACCAGGGAGGCAACAAGACAAAGGCAACACACTTCAAAGACCTGCTCTCAGAGCACCAAGGGAAACTGAATTCAAGTGACAAGTGATTCCTAAATTAAATGGAAGGAGTGAGGGAGATGGAGTGAAGAAAATAAGAGGAGGGAGGGAAGGAGAGAGAGAGGAATGAAGGCAAAGAGGAAGGGAGGGAAGGAGGAAAAGAAATAAAGAAGGGAGAACCACCCTTTTTTAAATACTGTTTTATAAGACTCTTACTAGAATGGAAATAAGCTGGATGTTTCACAATTAAGTAAGAAGCCCTGAATTATAGCAATAAACACTCTCGTTCTGATGTTCAAAGATGAAACTGTCTTGAACTAGAGCTTTTGACAAACCCTTCAGATGCAGGCAGAAGCACTGCAGAGGCCAGTCTGAGTCTGGAGAGCTGAGCCTGTGTTTGGTGTAGACTCCTGGCTGCCCAACGACCACTCTTCCTACAATCCGAGCTACTCCCTCCTACAGGTGGGCTTATTCTGTCCTCTGGCCAGCGGTGACAAGTCAGCAGAGCAGCAGGAAGTAACACGAAGTTGCCAACCCAGGTCTGCACTTTCTGTGCCTCGGTATCCTCACCTGTTAGAGACAAGAACACCTACCTCACAGGTCAGTATGGGGATCAAAATAATATATATGGAGCAACAACTTTAACAGACAAATAAAAAAGGTGAGTATTAAATCTACTGCTTTCTCTCTTGTATCAAAAGGTTTTCACCTCTTCTTACAGACCCATAGCCACTAAAAGAAACTATTAACAGCAGCCCTGTTTTATACAATTGCCTATATGTCATACACTCATCATTTTTTAGGGTAGGTTCAGTTTTTAAAACAAATTTGTGTTCTGTGCTCATGCACACAAGTGACTGGCTTGTTTCAAGCCGAGTTAATCCATAGCAGAGGTAGAACATCTTCCATCACCTTTTCCTCTAATGCTTGGGTTTAAGTTAAAAATGTGCCTGATATAGACAAGGATAGTTTATTGAGGTTAATGACTAGTCAAATGCCTCCAAACAAGCCAACCACAATGAAGAACTTCTGCCTCCTCCTGGGGACCTAGGAGAATTCTAACACAGGTTGTTTATAAATATTACCAGGAGGTCAAAAAGAAGAGAGATTTTGCCTAGGGCCAATGCATCTACGCTCTCCATACAGTCCCCTCCCAGAAAGGTATTCCAGATTGTGTCCAACACAATCCAGCTCCATACACGCCCCAATCATTCACAGTTTCATGTCCCTTAGAAGACCACAGGATACAAAACTAAATGAGGGTGATTTATAGACTGCATTATCTACTACATCTTAGCAGAGGTTCTGAAGTCAGCATTACATTGCATGTAAAATACTCAGTCATCATTTTAACTTGAAAAAGGAGGACACAGACATGCTCCACATGGGTTGCTACACTTGGGACATCCCACTCCCCAAATGCTGCACTGTCAGTAATTCTCAACAAGAATAGTTTTAAAAAGGCATATAATTGTAATACACCAAAGAATTTCTTAGCAGGCCAAGGCCTCCTGAATTTATTTACCCCATCTCTCAGCTCCAGGAAAACCCTCCCTTTCAGACAGTTATCCCAGTCATGCAAATCAAGCCAAATCTGTGGGATGAGGATTCAGGATAAATTAAGTCAAAGAACAAGCCTCTGGAAAAGCAAGAGTTTTCATTAAAATGGTAGTGTATGCTCAGACTTCTCAGGCATTAGTAAATGTAGGAGAGGCTGAAGGCAACTTAATGGTCTAATAAAATGTTTACAGGACGAAGCATTCTTACAGACAAATGTTACCTGAAATCAGCAGACCATCTGCTGGGGTTTGGGCACCCTGTTAAAGAGAAGATTTCACTGTGATGGCATTAACTGTGGGTGGAATGCACCCCTACGCTCAGGGTCCAGGGAACTCCTCTTGAGGGCACCCCCCCCCCACCTCAGCAGGAGTCCAGCTGGGTTCTTCCTCTCTACTGCCCTGCCCCTTCCCCAGGTTCAGCACTCTCTCTCCCTCCCTCCATTTCTACACTGCTCTGTGGCATTGAAAAGGGGGCTTCTGTGTCTGTCTCCCTACTAGACTGGAACTTCCAGATGGCAGGAAGTTCTTGCCAGATACATCTGAGTCCCTGAACTCAGCACAGAGTTGCCAGGCCCAATACATTTCAGGTGAACAGATAAGTGAACAAACAAATGAACAAATCAATAAATGACTAAACAAGGGGACAAATTAATGAAGGAAGGGCTCCTACTCCTCATTCTGATTAATTTTAACTCATTCCTTCAACTAATACTTCTTGAGTGCCAACTTTATAACCAGTTGCACAGAATTAGTAAACAATGAATTCTGCCTGATAACCTACAACTTCAACTTGAAAAACTCTTTAAGGGAAGTCCATCATGAAGCAGACAAAAGTACCTAACAGGGAAGTGTGACAACTGTGGGTTCCTTTCTTTTAATTATCGTCCAGACAAATAAGTCTGTCGCCATTAAGTTTTGATCCATTACCTAATCAGGCAAAGATGGCTGGGTGAATTTCTCACAGAGTTTGGGAGGATCTTACTGAAGCACTGACCATGTTACAACTGAACCGTGTTCTTGTGCCCACTTCCCAGATAATACAAAACTGATGTAGCCGTTATAATGGAGAAAGAGTTTAATATCGCAAAGCAACTAAGAGAGGAGGGTAGGAGAAAAATCTCATAAATCTGCCTCCATGAAGGATCAGAGGATAAGATTTTTAAAGGCATCTTGAAAGGACAGGGCTGTTGACTGGTTGATGGTGTCATGAGGGGTGTTGAGTCTGTCTTCCTGGGGTCCTATCACCAGTAGAGGACTTCCTGGTGCTCTGGGGCCTGGATAGGAATTCAGGTTGCCAAAGTACAAAGCCTGAAAAAGATCTCAGATAACATTCCTAGGTTTTACAATAGTTGCTGTCTTTAAAACAATTCCTTGATCATCAGGCACTACCCTCTGATCCTGAGCCATCATGGAGGAAGTCCAGAAGGATGGTGTGGATGAGGTGGGAGTCCTTGGAGACTGAAGTAGCTTTCGTCTTTCAAGGACTTCTTGTCTCCTCAAGCAGTCTTATGTTGACCAGCCTTGGGAACAGCATCCCCTCCTCTTCAGGGGTCAGGACATGAAGGTCATTGAAAATAAACTTAGAAGCAACATATTCGATAATTTCTAACCACAGCTGCAGCCACTCTCCATGACCCAATATTGATTCTACATAGGCAGTTTCAACTACTCAGCACACTTAAGATGCACTGGGAAAGGCAGGGGCACCTCAGGGTGGGGCCAGCATGCATCCTCCTACTGCCCCGGCACTGTGCAACCCTTGAATGGGTAGACAGACACTCCAAGAGAAGGAATGGCAAGGAGCAGTGTATTTGTTAACAATAGATTTGATTCTCAAGAGTAATTCTAGGGAGGCCACCTGAATCAGAGTAGTTAGGCACTGTGATAAACAGAAAAACTCTGAGAGACTCCTACCATACCTCATATACAAGTAGCAGAGATGGGGTAATACCCAATCTTAGGGCAAGCTAAAACAGGCAAGGAAGTTCTGCCAAAAATTAAGAAATAAATATCATAGTTACACAATACAAATATTAGTAATCATAGCAATAACAATAGCTAACATTGAGAGTTGTCTATTCACCAGGCTCTTTTAAGTACTTCACAAACTAATTCATTATTCCTCACATTCACCATCGTAAGTATGATACAATAACACAGGATTACTCTCTATTTTAGAGATAAGAAAACTGAGGTACCAAGTGGTTACGACACCAGCCCAAGATGACGGAACAAGTAAGTGATGGAACCAGGATTCTGACCCAGGCAGTACGCACTCTTAATACTCCTATTCTGATACACTGTCCAGAATCATCATCTTCTACTTTTTTTTTTTTTTTTGAATGAGAGTATCACTTTCAACCAGGCAGGAATGCAGTAGCACGATAACAGCTCACCACAGCCTTGACCTCCTGGGCTCACGTGATCTTTCTGCTTCAGCCTCACCAGTAGCTAGAACTACAGGCATGTACCACCATGCCAGGCTAATTTTTTATTTTGCGTAGAGACAAGACAAGATCTTACTATGTTGCCTAGGCTGTTCTCAAACTCTCCAAGTGATCTTCCCGCCTCAGCTTCCCAAAGTGCTAGGAATACAGGTGTGAGCCACTGTGCCTGGCCTGTCCAGAATCTTCTATATTCCTTCCTCATTAAAATTAACCACAGTATATGAAGGACTTGGTCCTAGGGAATACATCATTTAATTGTACAATATGGAAGTCGCAGAGAAAATAGGACTGACTTCACAGATTTGCTTTGTAGCCTATTTAGAGAGCTATATCTCTAACACATTCCCACAAATAATTCTGGTATTTCTTTTTTTTTTTTTTTTTTTGAGTTGCAGTCTTAACTCTGTCTCCAGGCTAGAGAGCGGTGGTACACTCCCGGCCACAGTAGCCTCAACCAGCGGGGCTCAAATAATCCTTCCGCTTCAGCCTTCCAAGCAGCTGGAACTACAGCCACATGTCACCATGTCTGGCTATTTTATTTATTTATTTATTGTAGAGATGAGGTCTCACCAAGTTTCCCAGGCTGGTCTCGAACCTGCGGGCTTGGGCAGTCCTCTCACCTCAGCCTTCCAAAGTGCTGGGATTATGGGTATGAGCCATAATGCCTGTCTCTGGTATTTCTTTTTTTTTTTTTTTTTTTTTTTTTAGTTGGAGTCTCACTCAGTCGCCCAGACAGTGGCCGCTCCCGACCACCGCAGCCTCGACCTGTTGGGCTCCGGCGATCCTTCCACCTCAGCCTTCCAAGTAGCTGGAACTACAGATGCGTGCTACCACACCCGGCGAATTTTTTTTGATTTATTGTAGAGATGAGGTCTCGCCAAGTTGCCAAGGCGGGTCTCGAACCCGCGGGCTCAGGCAACTCACTCACCTCAGCCTCCCAAAGCACGGGATTACAGGCTGAGCCACCAAGCCCAGCGTCTCTGGTACTTCATTATTTGGTAATCATGTTTCATGCTAAAGAACTCCCGGGATTGCTGATGTATTCTAATACTAGGCCTTCCTATCGAATGGAACACCAAGCTTGATATTCAACTGGCAAAGTATAATAGTCGCTTAATTATTAAATCAATAAGATAGGTGATATTAATAGATTATCCTAAATGTTTTTGCTACAGTTTATCCTTAAAGCTCAGATTCACTCCAAAATGTAGACATCCTCATGTTCCTTGCTTTGAAACATAGGCATTGCCTGGGAAAAGTCTACCCCCTTTGAAGGCTAGCAGCCTGGGTTCTAGATTTGCTTCTGTCAATACTCATGTCACCTTCAGCAGATTATTTACTTCCTTTAGTCCTCTGTTTCCTCGGTTGTACCTAATTCACAGATAACACATGCAAGGCATCTAGTCCAGTGACCGCACACAAGGGTGGTGGCTGACGATGCTAGCTGTTCTTCACTTCCCTTCCTCCTAGAACTCGGGTCCATCCCCTTTGTATGCCATCACCAACACCCATCATCTTCCTCTGCCCACGTAGCTTTAAGGAAATAGCCTATCATGATTCAGGGCACACCTGGAAGGAAACAGACACCTGGAAGGAATGGCATAGACTTTCCATAATATAAGCATCGCTAAAGTGCTAAAAATAAAATAAAATCACTTTTCTCAACAGATTCCATTAGAATGTCACTGATGGAACAAAAGACCCTGCAATTTCTACTGTTTTTCTGTTTCAAATCTCCACCTTTTGAGCATAACCATTCATTAATACACTTTACAATCTATATTTCACTTATTAGCTGATCCATGGGCAAATTAATCCACTCCTAGAAAATAAAAGTCTGGGCCCAGCTCGGTGGCTCAGTCTGTAATCCCAGCACTTTGGGAGGCCAAGGCAGGTGGATTGCCTGAGCCGGTGAGTTCAAGGCCAGCCTGGGCAACTTGGCGAAACCTCATCTCTACAATAAATAAAGTAGCTGGGCATGGTAGCGCGTGCCTGTAGTTCCGGTCACTTGGAAGGGTGAGATGGAAGGATCACCGGAGCCCAGAAGGTTGATGCTGGGTGGCCGTGAGCATGCCACTGCACTCTAGCCTGGGAAACAGAGTGAGACTCTAACTCAAAAAAAAAAAAAAAAAAAGAAAACAGGAAAGAAGAATTTGGCCAGACTTGGTGTCTCAGCCTGTAATCCCAGCATTTTGGGAGGCCAAGGCGAGAGGATTGCCTGAGCCTGGGGGTTCAAGACCAGCCTGGGCAACTTAGTGAGACCTCGTCTCTACAATAAATAACAAAAACTTGCCAGGTGTGGTGGTGTGCATCTATAGTTCTACCTACTTGGAAGGCTGAGGCGGAAGGATCACCTAAGCCCAGCAGGTGGAGGCTGTGGTGGCCATGAGCATGCCACTGCAACTCCAGCCTGGGTGACAAGAGTGAGACGCCAACTAAAAAAAATAAAAATAAAAAGCTACATGAACATGTTAGAAAAACATATGTGAGGCTGAAGCAATGCTTAGAGAGAAATGTACAGCCTTTTATGTTTAACATTCAAAAAAATCAATCAGTGTAATTTACCACACCAACAGAATAAAGAAGAAAAACTATATAATCATTTCAGTAGAAGCACTTGACAAAATTCAACAACCACGCATAATAAAATGCTCACCACACCAGAACAGAAGAGAATGTCCTCAAAAGAATAAAAAATGTATATGGAAAAACACAGCTAACATCATATTTAATGGAGAAATATTAAATACGTCATCCCCATAATCAGAATTATGCAAGAACATCCACTCTCACCACTTCTACTCAACATTCTAGTAGAAGTTCTAGCCAGTGTAATAAGCTAAAAAAAAATACACACACATAAATATTAGAAAAAGATGTAAAGATTAGAAAAAAAGGAATAAAACTATCTTTACTCTTAGGTGACATGATTATGTAGAGAGTCCTAAGAAGTCTAAAAAAAACCACTAAGAAGTTTAGCAAGATAGCAACGTACAAGATTGACATTCATAAGTTAATTATGTTAATATACCAGCAAAAAATTTAAAATGCCATTTACAATAACATAAAAAATACTTAGAAATAAATTTAACAAAATACAGTATACACAAGATCTCTAGACTACAAACTATAAAACATTGCTTCAAAGGCTGGGTGCAGCTCTTCCAGTTCTCCATCATGGCACCGGATCAAGGTGAAAAGGAAAACCCCATGCGGAAACTTCACATCCGCAAGCTCTGTCTCAACATCTGCACAGGGGAGGGCGGAGACAAACTGACTCGGACAGCCAAGGTTTTGGAGCAGCTCACAGGCTAGACTCCTGTGTTTTCCAAAGCTAGATACACTGTTAGGTCCATTGGCATCAAGATAAACGAAAAGATTGCCGACTACTGCACGGTTCGAGAGGCCAAGGTAGAAGAAATCCTGGAGAAAGGGCTAAAGGTGCAGAAGTATGAACTAAGAAAAAATAACTTCTCAGATACTGAAAACTTTGGTTCCGGGATCCAAGAACACATTGATCTGGGTATTAAATATGACCCAAGCATTGGTATCGACGGCCTGGACTTCTGTGTAGTGCTGGGTAGGTCAGGTTTCAGCACCACTGACGAGAAACACATAACAAGCTACATGGGGGGCAAACACAGAATCAGCAAAGAAGAGGCCATGCTGGTTCCAGCAAAAGTATGATAGGATCATCCTTTCTGGTAAATAAATTCCCATTTTGATGCAAAAGGCCAATAAAAAGTTTTCAGTGAAATGAAAAAAAAAAGGTTGGGTGCAGTGGCTCACACCTGTAACCTCAGCCCTATGGGAGGCTGAGGTGTAAAGACTGCTTGAACTCAGGAGTTCGAGACCAGCCTGGGCAACATAGTAAGACCTTGTCTCTACAAAAAATAAAAGAAACTAGTCAGGCATAGTGGCTCACACCTGTAGTCCCAGCTACTTGGGAAACTGAGAGAGAAAAATCACCTGAGCCCAAGAGGTGGAAGCTGCAATAAGCCATGTGATCATACACACTGTACTCCAGCCTGGGCAAGAATGGAAACTTGACTCAAAATAAATGAATAAATAAAACAAAAACAAACAAACAAAAACCCATTTCTTAAAGAAGATATAAGTAAATGAAGTGATATACCAAGTTCATAGATTGGAAAATTCAATATTGTTAAAAATCAGTTCTCCCTAGACTGAGCTATAGAATCAATGTAATCCCTATCATAATCCCAGGATTTTTTTTTGTAGAAACTGAATTTTAAAATTTATATGGATATGCAAATAACCAAGAAAAATTCAAAACAATCTTGAAAAAAGAATAACAAAATTGAAGGATTTACATTACTTAACTTCGAAACTTGCATTATAAAGCTACTAATAAAGATGTAGTGATATTGGTATAAGAATAGACAAACATATCAATGAAATGCAGTAGAGTCCAGAAATACATCCATACTTAAAGGGCTATATGATTTTCCAAAAAGGCAATAAAACAATCCAAAATCCTTCAAGAAACAATGAACTGGAACAAATGAATGAATAACCATATGAAAACTTTTACCTCAAAACAAAAATAAAAAAAAAGAAAACTTGGACCTCTATCCCACACCATACACAAAAACTAATTTAAGACAGAACATAAACCTAAATGCAAAAGCTAAATCCATAAAGCTTTTTAGAAGGAAATAGAGTAGAATGTCTTCACAACTTGGTGATAGGCAAAGGTTTCTTAAGACAGGATACAGAAAGCAATAACCATAAATAGAAAAGGTGATAAATTAGACTTCATCAAAATTTAAAATGTTTACTTATCAAAAGACACTATTAAGAAAACAAAGCCGCCCGGTGGCTCAGCCTGTAATCCCGCGCCTTTGGGAGGCTGAGGTGAATGGATTGCCTGAGGCCGCAGGTTCGAGACCCGCCTGGGCAAGCGAGACCTCATCTCTACAATAAATCAAAAAATCAACCGGGTGTGGTAGCGCGCACCTGTAGTTCCAGCTACTTGGAAGGCTGAGGCGGAAGGATCGCGGGAGCCCTGCAGGTCGTGGCTGTGGGGGCCGGGAGCAGCCACCGCACTCCAGTCTGGGCGACAGAGTGAGACTCCAGCTCAAATAAATAAATAAGTAAATAAATAAACAAATAAATAAATGAATAAATACAATATGCCAGCCCTGACCTGGGCAGTGAGCATATTTATGTTGGGAACAACACTGCCCACACGTGAGTAGGAAGCAGTTCACTCAACCTATATCAGGTAGCTATTGCTGCATAACAAAATATTCAAAACAAATGGCTTAAATGGCAACTATTTTTCTTTTCTTTCTTTTTTTTTTTTTTTTTTAGTTGGAGTCCCACTCAACAGCCCAGACTGGAGTGCAGTGGCTGCTCCCGGCCCCCACAGCCACGACCTGCTGGGCTCCGGCGATCCTTCCCCCACAGCCTTCCAAGTA
>CAUYQG010109349.1:0-10228 GCA_963574415.1 Tarsius wallacei | reverse complement strand
GTTATAAGCCGGGCTCGGTGGCTCAGCCTGTAATCCCACGCTTTGGGAGGCTGAGGTGAGTGGATTGCCTGAGCCCTCAGGTTCGAGATCCGCCTGGGCAACTTGGCGAGACCTCATCTCTACAATAAATCAAAAATTAGCTGGGCATGGTAGTGTATGCCTGTAGTTCCAGCTACTCGGAAGGCTGAGGCGGAAGGATCACCGGAGCCCAGCAGGTCGAGGCTTCGGTGGCTGGGAGCGGCCACTGCACTCCAGTCTGGGCGACAGAGTGAGACTCCAACTCAAAAAAAAAAAAAAAAAGATATTTATTTAAGGAGATTTGGCAATTTATTTGGCCATCAATTATATTTCCTGACAATTAAATATATTCAAAGTATATAATACAAATTGATCTCTCATTTTAATTTTTCTTCGAAAAAGTACTGTAGTGTACAGTAGATATTTACATTTAAATTAGCATAGATAAGCTAAATTGGATGATATAAATGATAAAAACATGCTGCACCCCTCACCAACTGTAATAAATAACTTTTTAAAGTTATGATTATGACTTATTTTAATGTCAATTTAAAAATGTGAAAAATATAGCTGAGTTAATAAAATGTAATAATAAAGCAATGAATAACACAGAAATGCAATGGCAAATGCAAAACATTTTAAGGCACAGAAAATGAGGTCAATTCTTAAAGATATTTTCTTCTTCCGTTTCTGAAAGTGTTTTCCTCAATATTCCTTTCTTCATGTTTTAAAGATAAGTGAACACAAAGCATTTAGTACTATGTGATGGAAAGAAAAAAGAGGGGTATGAAAAGAAAGTCTGTCTCTCTCAACAGCAACACTCCAGGAAGATTCAAAGCCTTTCATTATCATGCTGTCTCTATGTTCATCATCTGTTGTTACCATTTTTCCAAGCAGACGATGGAAAATAAACGACTGGCAGGATACATCTGATTCTTTCTTCACAGTGGAGCTAGAACAAGTTACTTCACACCCATAAAAGCCACTGAGTCTTTTCACATACTTCTGAAACTCATAGCAAACTAATTTCAAATATTTATGTTAAAGACATTTATATACCAAACTATAATTAAGATATTCTTTACTATCTGTTAAATATCCTTTATTGTTGATGTTAATATATGTTTCATAAAATATTAATATGTTTTTAAATCTTATTAAATGTTAAATGTAATATGGATTTTCAAGTGCTCCTTAAACAGTTTGGAAAATACTAGTTTCAAAAATAACTAAAATGAACAGGCAAAATAAACTGTAATAATAGTGTAGAAAAATGAATATAATTTATTGAAAGAATGTTATTTATAATCAGAATGTTAAAGAATACAGAAATACTTTATGAGAAAGATAATATTTATGTCTATGCTTGTACAATTAGACAAATATGTCTATATGTGTATAATTAGTTTTTATTTTTTTAGAGGTACATGTGCAAGTTTGTTACATGGGTGTATTGGCTAATTCTGAAGTTTGGACCTCTATTGAATCTGTCACCCAAATAGTGAACATAGTACCTGATAGATAGATAGTTTTTCAACTGTTGTGCCCCTTTCTCCCTACCCCCTTTTGAAGTCCCCATTGTTTCCATTTTATGTTCATGTGTGCTCATTATTTGGCTCCCACTTTAAGTAGAACATGCAGTATTTGATTTTCTGTTTGTACATTATTTACTTAGGATAATGGCCTCGAGCTCCATCCATGTTGTTGCAAAATACATGATTTCATTCATTTTTATGGCTGTATAGTAGTCCATGATGTATATATACCACATTTTCTTTATCCAATCCACTGCTGAGGGGCACTTAGGTTGATTTTATGACTTTACCATCTCATACTGCTTTACAATCAAATAATGCTGTGATAAACAGAAGAGTACAAGCATCTTTTTGATAGAACAATTTCTTTTCCTTTGGATAAATATCCAAGAAATGTGACTGCTGAGTTAAATTGTAGTTCTATTTTTAGATCTTTGATAACTCTCCATGACATTTTCCATGGAAGTTGAACTAATTTACATTCTGACCAAAAATGTGTTCTCTTTTCTTCACATCCTCACCAACATGTTATTTTTTGACTTTTAATAGTCATTCTGACTGGTGTGAGATAGTATCTCATTGTGGTATTAATTTGCATTTCTTTGACAACTAGTGATGTTGAGCATTTTTTCATGTTTATTGGCTGCCTGAATTTCTTCTGAGAAGTGCCCATTCCTATCCTTTGCCCAATTTTAATAGGGTTAATTGTTTTCGTGTTAATTCACTTGTTCTGAAAATTAGACCTTGTTGGATGCATAGTTTGCAAATATTTTCTCCCATTCTGTTTCTTTTGCTGTGCAGAAGTTTTTTAGTTTAATTCAGTCCTAATTGTCAATTTTTGTTTTTGTTGCATTTATTCTTGAGGTCTTAGTCATAAACTCTTTGCCTTGGCCAATGTCCAAAATAATATTTTCTAAGTTTCCTTCTAGGATTATTAAAGTTTAAAGTCTTATATTTAAGTTTTTAATCCATCTTGACTTGATTTTTGTATATAGTGAGATGTAGAGGTTCGATTTCATTCTTCCCATATGGCTAGCCAGTTTTCCCAGAACCATTTATTAAATAGGGAGTCCTTTCCCCAGTTTATTTTTACTGATTTTGTTGAAGTTCAGTTGATTGTAGGTGTCTGACTGAATTTGTGTGTTCTCTGTTCTTTTCCATTGATCTGTGTGTCTATTTTTGTACCAGTACCGTGCTGTTTGGTTATTATAGCCTTGTAGTATTATTTGAAGTCGGATAATACAATACTTCTGGCTTTATTCTTTTTGTGTGGGATTGCTTTGGCTATTTGGGTTTTAATTTATTTATTTTTGGTTACATATGAATTTTTTCTAGTTCTGTAAAACATGACATTAATAATTTGATAGGAATTGCATTGAACCTGTAGATTAGATTGCACAATATGGTCATTTTAACAATATTGATTCTTTCAATCAAGAAGTGTGGGATTTTTTTCCATTTGTTTGTGTCACCTATGATTTCTTTCAGCAGTGTTTTGTAGTTCTCCTTGTAAAGATCTTCCACTTATTTGGTTAAATGCTTTTCTAGGTAATTACGTGTGCACTCGCGTGTGGCTACTGTAAATTCAACTGAGTTCTTGATTTGGTTCTCAGCTTAAATATTATTGATATATAGAAATACTACTGATCTTTCTTATGTTTATTTGTATCCTGAAACTTTACTGAAGTCGTTTAACCAGTCTAAGAGTCTTTTGGAAGAACAATTAGCAACTTCTAGGTTCATGCCATTGGCAGAGATAATTTGACTTTCTCTTTTCCTTTTTGAATGTCTTTTATTTATCTTGCCTGATTTCTCTGGCAAAAGCTTTCAATACTCTGTTTAATAGGAGTGATGAGAAGGGATATCTTTGTCTTAGCCCATTTCTTAGGGGGAATGCTTCCAACTTTTGCCCATTCAGTCTGATGTTGACTATGAGTTTGTCATGCATGGCTCTTATTTTAATGTGTGTTCCTTTAATGCCAGTTTGTTGAGGGTTTTTGTTTTTTTAATCATGAAAGGATGTTGTATTTTATCAAATGATTTTTCTATGTCTATTAAAATAATCATGCACTTCTTGTTTTTAATTATGTTTATGTGGTAAAACAGATTTATTGATTTATGTATGTTGTGTCATCCTTACATCCTAGGAATAAAGCCCACTTGATCATGATGAATTATATTTTCAATGTGCTACTGGATTAGCTTATTGGTATTTTGTTGAGGACTTTTGCATCTGTGCTTATCAAGAATATTGGATTGTAGTTTTCATTGTTTGTTGTGTTTTTGGCAGATTTTGGTG
The DNA here is from genome assembly GCA_963574415.1 of Tarsius wallacei. Lineage (NCBI taxonomy): Eukaryota > Metazoa > Chordata > Mammalia > Primates > Tarsiidae > Tarsius > Tarsius wallacei. The sequence goes on along the minus strand of CAUYQG010109349.1, from coordinate 6,376 downwards.
TCAGGATGATACTGGTTTCATAGAAGGAGTTGGAGAGAATTCCCCCTCCTCATTTTTTTATGATAGTTTCAGTAAGGTGCATACCAGTTCTTCTTACATTTGATAGAATTTGGCTGTGAATCTGTTTGGCCGAGGGCATTTTTTTTTTTTGGCTGTAAATTTTTTTTTTTTTTTTGAGTCGGAGTCTCACTCTGTCACCCAGACTGGAGTGCAGTGGCCACTCCCGGCCACTGCAGCCTCGACCCACTGGGCTCCGGCGATCCTTCCACCTCAGCCTTCCGAGTAGCTGGAATTACAGGCACGAGCTACCATGCCCGGCTGATTTTTTGATTTATTGTAGAGACGAGGTCTCGCCAAGTTGCCCAGGCGGGTCTCAAACACGCGGGCTCAGGCAATCCACTCACCTCAGCCTCCCAAAGTGCGGGATTACAGATTGAGCCACTGAGCCCGGCTGGCTGTAAATTTTTATTACTGATTCAATTTCATAGCTCATCATTCGTCTGTTCAGGATTTTAGTTTTTCCTGGTTCAATCTTGAGAGGGTATGTGTTTCCAGGAATTTATCTATTCCCTCTATGTTTTCTAATTTGTGAGAATAAAGTTGTTCATAATAGTCTCTGAGGGTCTTTTGTAATTTTGTGGCATTAGTTGTAGTGTCACTTTTGTCATTTCTGATTGTGTTTCTTTGTATCTTCTTTCTTTTTGATTATTCTAGGTAGCAATCTGTCAATCTTGTTATCCTTTCAAAGAACGTTTTTGTTTTTTTGATCCTTTGTCTGGTTTTTCTGATCTCAATTTTATTTAATTCTACTAAATTTAGTTATTTCTTTTCTTCTGGTTGCTTTGGGCTTAGTTCGTTCTTATTTTTCTAGTTCTTTTAAGAACAAAGTTAGGATGTTAATTTGAGATATTTCTATTTTCTTGATGTAAGCACTTAGCACTATAAACTTTCCTCTTAACATTAATTTTGCTGCATCCCACAGGTTTTGGTATGTTGTGTCTCTATTTTCATTTGTGACATGTGAAGTTGTGTTCCTATCATAGTGTGGTTAGCTAGTTGCTCTGTAGTCTCAATTGCGTAATTCTTTCACTTCCTTATAGGGTCTGTGTGCTTTGTACTTATGTGTGGTTTTAAAGTAGCAAGTCTAGTTCTTTCACTTCTATGTTTAGAACTCCTTTGAGCATTTCTTGTAGGGCCACTCTAATGGTGATGAATTCCATTAGCATTTGCTTGTGTTGGAAAATTTGTATTTCTCCTTTGCTTATGTTCTCCTTTACTTAGTTTGGCAGGATATTAAATTCTTGGCCAACATTTCTTTTTTCTAAGAAAGCTAAAAATGAGCAACTGATCTCTTGTTGCTTGTAAGGATTCTGCTGAGAAGTCCACTATTAGTCTGACTCAAATTACATTATAGCTAATTTGACTCTTTTCTGTAGCTGCTTTTAAGATTTTTTTCTTTCATGTTGACTTTGGATAGTCTGATCACTATAGGCCTTAGGGATGGCCATCTCACATAATATCTCACAGGTGTTCTCTGAATTTCTTGAATCTGGATGCCAACCTCTTTAGCAAGATTTTGGAAATTTTCTTGAATTAGTCCCTCAAATTTTCCAAGTTACTTACTTTTCTTCTCTGACAATAAGTTGTGGCTGAGGATGTAGAGATCTCAAGAAGCTTATCCCATTGACTAGCATTAAGCCCTCTGGAAGCAGTTTTTTATTTGGTGGTGCAATTCAGGCTGTAGTAGATGGTGCCTAAGAATAGGAGCTGGCAGGTAAGCTGGTGCTGAGTGGGAGTTCTTGTCTTGTCAGGGGTGGTGGGAAGAGATTGTGGTGTTGGGGTGGACTGAGGGGAGAGGGTAAGGAGGATGCTGTGCATCACCAGTTACTCATTCCGAACCGGCAAGAATGAGATCTGTTTCCCTACCATGCTCCCCGTCACAGGGCTCACAAACTTCAGTTCATAAAGATGTTGTCCTTTGATCTGGGCTGCAGTGCTGCTACAAGGCATGAACACACCTCTCTGACAGCTACAATCAAGGTGGGGCAAAGCCTCTTCCCTAGTCCAGGGTTGGCAACTTCATGGCTTGTCCTCTGTTGCCAGGGCATTGCTGCTCAGTTTAGGGAGAGGGAGTTGGGCCCTACTCTTCATGAAAGTCCAAGCTGGTATGGGCTCACTTACAGCCGAAGAGGGTAGGAGGAAGGGAGAAGCCACCACGAGATGCATGAAAAGCACTTTCTTTGAGTGCACACCAGCTGACCCCCAGTGAGAAGAATCACTACTGCATCTGCAATGGTGTACGGGGGAGATCGGGAGATGACTACCTCTCCACATCCACATTAGTGCTTTCTCCTTTAGTGATTGGCACCTCGTCCACATTTCCTTTGCCCCAAGGGAGGCATTGCAGCTGTACTTTCCTCTTTCTCAGGGCAACCCATATCATGCGTTAGGTCTCTGAGGGTCCTGCTCCTCAGGACCCTGAAGCTCCTCAGAGACCTGCCAGACCCCTGTGCTTGCCAAAGTCAGAGCAGGTTGTGGGGCATGTTTATAGAGGATCTGGAGGTGCAATGACTCAAGGGCAGAGAATCCTCAGGCAGGGCAATGTCCCACTGTGGGATCACACCAGTATGACATCTACCATCTCAGTTCAAGTCTGAGAGAGAGCAGGCGCACCTTCACAGTTATCCACCTGCTTCTCTGTCTTAGGAAAGTTCTCAAATCACCTGGGTCACGATGGCAGAGGAACTCCCCAATAGTTTAGCAGTTAGTTGATTGTCGGAAGGATGAGGGGAGCAGAGAAGCAATCCCACCTACCCTTTCTGTGGGGTTCTGAGTTTCTCAGGGGTAAATCTTTGCCAGAATCTTGTTTTCCTTTTCTGCATCCCAGCTCCTTCCCATGAACACCCTGACAAGTCCTCACTGTTTCCCTCAGTTTTCCATTTGGGACTTGTTCATTTTCTGGTAAATTTCATCTTCTTTCTAAGGAAAACTTGCACTTGATGTCCCTAATCAGTCATCTTGAAAAAAAAGCTATGGATGAAATTTGAACCTAAAGTAGATGAAAGAAAGAAACTATAGTGTAGAGAAATTGAGTGAGTCTAGAAAAAAAGGGTAGAATCCAAATGCATATGTAGAGATTGAAGAGGGCTTTGGTTGGAGTATAGGCAGTTGAAAAAAAGTAGTGGTAAATAAATCAGTGATGGTAAATGGAAAATAATAGTAAGATATATATGTCTGAGGTGGTCAAATAATAAATCATATGAAAATAAACCAATGTTAATTTTTTTTTTCTCTTAGGAAAAGAATCTCATTATGTTTTCCAGGCTGAAGTGCAGATGTGTGATCATAGTTCACTGTAATCCCGAGCTCCCAGGCTCAAGTAACTCTCTTACCCTTCTAGGTATGTGCCACCACGCCCAGCTAATTCTTTTTTTTTTTTTTTTTGAGTTGGAGTCTCACTCTGTCGCCCAGACTGGAGTGCAGTGGCTGCTCCCGACCACCGCAGCCTCGACCTGCTGGGCTCCGGTGATCCTTCCGCCTCAGCCTTCCAAGTAGCTGGAACTACAGTCATTCACTACCACGCCTGGCTAATTTTTTGATTTATTGTAGAGATGAGGTCTCACCAAGTTGCCCAGGCAGGTCTCGAACCCGCGGGTTCAGGCAATCCACTCACCTCAGCCTCCCAAGGTGTGGGATTACAGGCTGAGCCACCGAGCCCGGCTGCTAATTCTTTTTAATTATATTTTTTGTAGAGATGGGTGTCTCATTATGTTGCCTAGATTGGTCTGAAACTGCTGGCCTTAATTGTCCTCCCATCTTGGCCTTCCAAAGCATAAACCACCACGTCAGGCCTAGATTTTATTTTAAATAGTTTGTGTGTGTTTGAGTGTGGAATAAAGTGAACATGTTGACATAATCAAAGTTAGCATTCAGAATGTTTTTGAAGTGACAATATTGTGCAGAATAGATTAGGAAAATACTGAAAGCAGAAAGACCAGAAATTAGATGATCACAATGATCTAGTTATAAGCAATGAAGGTCTGAGCAAGCATGGTAAAGAGGATAATGTACATTTGAAAGATGTTGAAAGAAGTAAGCAAAATAATTGAAAAATAGCTAAATTGTTGTGTAACGGGAAAAGTAATGGGAAAAGTCCAAGGGGGCCTGAGCGTTCTCAGTCTAGAGAGAGGAGCTACTAGAAAGAAAGTAGAAAGCATTGTTTGCCAGAAAATAATGAAACTTATTTACTCAGAATAGTAAGAGTTTGTATGATCATTGACAAAAGGGCTTTTCTAAAACTCCATCTTTTTCCTATTCTTTTGTCTTCTTCAAAACATATATAAAAGTTATGATATCATATCTGTAATTAAATTTTCTTTGTAAAGATCTCTGCTTTCATCCTTTGAGCTTTTATTTTCAATTGTATGTAAATATGTGACTACTGAAATGTGATTGTTTATAGACAACATATTTTAATGAAAGCAATATTCTGCTAAGACTTTATTTTATTTTTAACTTTTTTTTATCTTAAAGATGTGGGATACAATTCAGGGTTAGGTATACAATGTTCATTATGCAGGTACCCTTGTTGTTGAGGTGTGCCCCTCCCTCCCCTAGTAGTTTCCCTCAACTGCCAATCCCACTCCACCTCCCCTGGCAGTTTCCCACTACTGTCAATCCTTTTCTTACAGTATTATGATAATTGTTCAAGGTCCGCTTATGAGTGAGAACATATGGTACTCTGTTTTTGTTTCTGTGATAGATCACTGAGTATGATAGACTCTAAATCCATCTAAGGTGCTGCAAAGTACATCTGTTTGTCCTCGTTGTGGCTGCATAATATTCCATTGTGTATATGTATCACATTTTTTTTTTTATCCAGTCCAGCTTTGATGGGCAGCATGGTTGGTTCCATGTTTTTGCTATTGTGAATAGAGCAGCAACAAACATGCATATGCAGGTATCTTTTTGGTAGAATGATCTGAGTTCCTCTGGGTATACTCCCAATAGGGGGATTGCTAGGTCTTATGGAAGGTCAATTTCTAGTTCTTTCAGAAATCGCCACACTGTCTTCTAAAGAGGTTGCACTAGTTTGCATTCCCACCAGCAGTTTAGAAGCGTTCCTTTTCTCCGCATCCTCGCCAGCATCGGTTGTTGTTTGTTTCATTAATGATAGCCAATCTTACTGGGCTTAGGTGGTATCTCAATGTGATTTTGATTTGCATTTCTGTGATGATTAGTGAGGCTGAGCACTTTTGCATGTGTCTGTTGGCTGCCTGTATATCTTCTTTTGAGAAGTGTCTATTTATGTCTTTTGCCCATTTTTTAAAGGGGCTGTTTTTTGTTTTGTTTTTCTTCTTTTAGGTGCATTTGAGTTCCTTGTAGATCCTAGATGTTAGGACTTTGTTAGATATACAGTTGGCAAATATTTTTTTCTCATTCTGTGGGCTGTCTCCCTGCTTTCTTGATTGTTTCTTTTGCTTTGCAGAAGCTTGTCAGTTTGATGAGGTCCCACTTATCTATATTATTTCTTATGGTTGGGCACTTAGGGTTTTGATCAGGAATTGGTTGCCAGTTCTGATTTCCATATGGGTGTCTCCTGCACTTTCTAAGATTCTTATAGTTTGAGGTTTTATGTTTAGTCTTTGATCCATTCAGAGTTAATTTTTGTGTAGGTGTCCTGTTTCAATCTTCTGCATGTGATCAGCCAGTTTTCCCAGCACCATTTACTGAATAGGTTCTCCTCTCCCCAGTGGTTGTTGTTGGAGGCTTTGTCAAAGATGAGTTGGTTAAGAAATTGAAGCTTTGCTCCCAGAACCTTTATCCTGTTCCATTGGTCTATATGCCTGTTCTTGTACCAATACCAGACTGTTTTGAATACTATAGACTTACAGTTTGAAGTCTGAAAGTGTGATACCTCCTGCTTTGTTTCTTTTGCTAAGGATTTTTTTGGCTATATGTGGTCATTGTTTCCATATGAATTTCTGTATTTTCATTTCCAGTTCTGAGAAGAATGCTGCTGGTAATTTAATGGGTATTGTGTTGAATCTGTAGATTGCCTTTGGTAGGATGGACATCTTAACAATATAGATTCTTCCTATCCATGAGCATGGAATCTTTTTCCACTTGTTTGTGTCTTCTTGGATTTCTTTGAGCAGTGTTTGGAGTTCTCATTATAAAGGTCTTTTACTTCTCTGGTTAGGCAGATGTTGAGGTATTTCATTTGTCTCGTAGTTATTGTGAATGGAATTGTGCTTTTTATTTAGTTCTCTACCTGTTTGTTGGTGGTGTATAGGAATTAGTTCAAGTTCTGTTAATGCCACTGCTAGCTATGCCTATATCAGCTAAAAATAAATTTGGTTGCATGAAAAGAGAA
>CAUYQG010109348.1:0-13637 GCA_963574415.1 Tarsius wallacei | reverse complement strand
TATATGAGTGTGAGCTAGTGGGATCACTAATTAAAGAAATGAACAGATCCTCAACATTTATGTGTGAGAATCACAATGAAGATGGGTTCATGGCCATCGTTAACAGTGGTGCCTTAGAATTTATTCCATCACCATCACCTTGACTTTCTGCTCCACCATCACCCACACACATCACTCCAACTGCTACTCATTAACCGATAGGATTTTGGTGACAAAGGGCATTACTAAACCAGGTCCAAAATATTCTTAACTCAAGTTGTGGCAAATGAATGGAGAATATTGTTACAGGCAGTAAGATTTACCCCTATGGCATGTGGGTGGATTTTCTTCAGAGATGAATAAGATGTTTTGTTGTAGGAAATTGGAGCACAACCTCAGAGCAAAGAAACAAATTAAGTTTGGCATTAAAAAAATGGTGGCACTCACCATGGGAATAAAGATCAAAAGTGCCAATACCAAGTTGTTTTGTTTATTATAGACTTATATTTAAGCTTAACATCTGGAAGTGTGATACTTCCCACTTTGCTTCTTTTGCTGCTGATGGTTTTGGTTATTCATGACCTTTTATAGTGCCATATGAATGTCTGTAATGTCATTTCCAGGCATCAGAAGAATGATGTTGGTAATTTAATGAATATTGTGTTGGATCTGTAGATTGCTTTTGGTAGGATGTACATCTTAACAATGTTGATTTTTCCTATCCATGAGCATGGGATATTTGTCCATTTGTGTGTTCTTGAATTTCTTTGAGTAATGTTTTGTAATTTTCATTGTAAAAATATTTCACTTCCTTGGTTAGGAAGATGCTGAGGTATTTCTTTTTATTGTGCCTGTTGTGAATTTGATTGTGCTTTTTATTTGGTTTTCTGCCTGTTTATTGTTGGTGTATAAGAATTGACCATCTTTTGCACATTTGTTTTGTACCCCAAAACTATGCCAAAGTCCTTTATTAGTGCAAGGAGGTTTTTGACAAATTCTCTTGGATTTTTGAGGTATAGGGTCACATCAGCAAAGAGGGATAATTTAACTCCTCTTTTCCTTATCAGACACCCCTGATTTCCTTTTCTGTTCTAATTGCTGTAGCTAGGACTTCCAACACAATGTTCAACAAGAGGGGTGAGAGTGGGCAGCCTTGTCTTGTTCTGGTTTTCAGATCAATGGAACAGGACACAGATTCCAGAAGTAAAACCTCAATTTTTCAACCAACTCATCTTTGAGAAAGACTCCAACAACAACCACCAGAGAGAGAAGAAACTATTCAGTAAATAATGTTGGGAAAACTGGCTGACCACATGCAGAAGATTGAAACAGGACTCCTACCTAACACCATACATAAAAATCAACTTTAAATGGATCAACTTCAAATGTAAAACCTCAAGCCACAAGAATCTTAGAAAATACAGAAGACACCCTTATGGGAATCGGAGTAGGCAACCAATTCCTGATCAAAATCCCCCAGATGTCCATGCCATAAGAGATAAGATAGACAAGTGGGACCTCATCAAACTGAAAAGCTTCTGAAAAGTAAAAGAAATCATCAGGAGAGTGTGGAGGCAGCCCACAGAATGGGAATAAAAATATTTGTCAACTGTATATCTGTCAAAGACCTAACTTTCAGGATCTAAAAGAAACTCAAATATGCCTAAAGGAAAAAAACTCCATTATAATGTAGGCAAAAGACATAAATAAACACTTCTCAAAAGAAGATATATGGATGGCCAACAGAAATATGAAAAAAATGCTCAGCCTTTAATCCTCAGAGAAATGCAAATCAAAACCACATTGAGATACCACCTAATCCCAGTGAGAATAGTCATCATTCATAAAACAAAAAACAGATGTTGGCAAGGACATGGAGAAAAGGGAACACTTCTATACTGCTGGTGGGAATGCAAACTAGTTCAGCCTCTATGGAAAACAGTGTGATGATTTTTGAAAGAGCTAGAAATTGACCTTCCATATGATCTTTCATATAACCTTCCATATGATCTGACACATATACTGAGAATATACCTGGAGGAACTGAAATCATTCTACGAAAAAGATACCTACACATGCATGTTTATTGCAGCACTATACACAATACCAAAAACATGAAACCAACCATTCTGCCTATTGAAACATGACTGGATTAAAAAATATGGTACATAGACATGATGGAATATTACACTGTCATAAAGAAGGACATACATATGGACTTTGCAGCAACTTGAATAGATTTAGAGTCTATAATGCTCAGTGATTTGTAACAGAAACAAAGAACTGAGTACGACATGTTCTCAATCATAAGTGGATCCTGAATATTTACCAAAATATTATAGGAAAGGGGTTAGCAGTAGTGGGACACTGCCAGGGGAAGAAGGCAAGAACACAACATCAATAAGGGTATCTGATCTCAAATCAGGCGAAGTGAGAGACCTAAGCTTTACCAGTACAATGATCACTTGTATAGCAAATCCTGAATTGTACCCCATATCTCAAAAAAAATAAAGTGTTATCATATAAATACAAAAAGAAAGTCAATCTTTAATAAAATTCAACAGTGTTTCCTTGAACTTTGGGGTTGAGTAGGGCAGGACATTTTAGTCAAGAGTTTATCCTTTCTCATCTTTGCTGTAATTGCCTTTTAAAATTTGACAATTAGTAATTACCTAGATCCTCACCTGGATATTCTTTTGGGGAATCTGAAGAGATAGACTAATACTTGGGAAGATGTTCAACTGATTCTCTCTGCTCAGTGGAACTTGATCTAAAGCAAAGACAAAAGAAGGGGAAAGTAATTGGTCAATATATTTGTACCTTAATTGAGGTTGGCATGCAATATTGAAGACAAAAGCATTGGAATCAGCTGAAAGCAAGGAGAAAGATTCTTGTGGATGATTAAACTTAATCACTGAAATAAAAAATTACAAAGTGAGATAGAAATTTAATGTCTGACTAGTAAAAAACTCATAAGAATAAGTACTTTGAAAAAAGAAATAATGGTTGGGAATTAACAGTAGAGAACTAAGATAACACTGATCCAACTTCTGGTTATTTTGGAATGACAGAAGTTAAAGAAGGGTTACTTATGAAAATGGTGAGAATAATAATGCCTTCAAAAAGGATCCAGCTTTCTGTTTCAGCCAGTGGTATAAGAGTCATAAGGAAATGTTCACTGAAAATTGATGATGTCGATATAGCAGGAAGAATAATGGCCCCAAATCTGTGAAGAAGTTGCCTTACATAGCAATAGATTTTAAAGATATGATTAAGGTTAGACATTTAGAGATAGGAATCTTATACAGGATCATACAAATGGGCCCAATCAAATCACACGAGTCTTCAAAAGCAGAAAACATTTCCTTTTTTGGTCAAAGGGAGTATGGTTATAGACAGAGGGTCAGAGATTTGACTTTGCTGCTTTGAAGATGGAAGAAGTTGACTGTGAGCCAGGGAATGTGGGTGACCTCTAGAAGTTAACGCAGACGAGAAAGCAGCCTGCCTTACAGCCTCTAGAAAGCTATGCAACCCCCATTACACCTTGATTATAAGACTCCTGACCTCTAAAACTATAATATTGTATATTTGTATTGTTTTAAGCACTAAGGATATGGTACTTTGCTATGGAAGTTATAGAAAACTAACACAAGGAATTGTTTTTAAAAGAAATGAGGAGAGTCAGGAAGGCTACATGTGAGATAGCTGTGCCCATTTCACAAAGCTTTTATGAGAACTAATGGGATTGAAATATATAAACCAGTGTGAAAAACAGTGTGATGATTCCTCAAAGATCTAAAAATCTACCTTCTATATGACCCCAGTACCCTCACTCTGGGAGTATACCCAGAAAAACTCTGATCTCTCTTTTGAAAAGATACCTGCATGCACATGTTTATTGCAGTACTATTCACAATAGCAAAAACATGGAAGCAACTGTGCTGCTCATAAAAATTGAACTGAATTTTTTAAATGGTACACATACATGATGGAATATTATGCAGCCATAAAGAAGGACAAAATTGTTAACGTTGCAGCAACTTGGATGGACTTAGAGTCTATAATACTCAGTGATCTATCACAAAAACAAAGAACCGAGTACCACATGTTTCACTCATAAGCGGACTCTGAACAATTATCATAATACTATAATAAAGTGATTGACAGTAGTGGGTAACTGCCAGAGGGAGGGCACATAGCATCAATAAGAGTACCTGATCTCAAAATAGATGAAGAGGGGACCAAAGTGAGGCCCAAACTTTGCCTGCACAATGACCATTTGTATACCTAACTCTGAATTGTCCCCCACTTCTTAAAAAAAGAAATTTATAAACCACTTAACATAGTTCCCAGAGCAAAGACCTTCAGAATTGGTAGTTTTTTATTTAATTTCTGTTCTATTTATTCCAAGTGCTTTCTATCAAACAATGTGGTAAGCATTGCTGATGAAGTGCTGGGAAAAGTACACAAGAAACAACTTCTGTGTTGCTTATATGTATTTTCCTGAAAATAGAGTCAATTAGTTTTAGGTAGCTAAACCATTTTATAATGAAATAAAAATAAAATAGAATTGCAGAATCCACCCCCAAAATTAAGTTTTTGTTTGTTTCTTTAACATTTTCCGTTTTAGTTTTCCTATTAATAAAATGAAGTCCTCTCAGTAACTTTATAAATTTCTTATAAGGACCAAATCTTTCATGTCAGACAATTGACATAAAGCACTTAAACACATGAGTTTAATATTTTATGCATGTACGTATGTAGGTGTGTGTGTGTCTTTAAAGGATTGAGTGTAGTTTGTGATGAAAAATATAGTAACTATTCTTTTCTTTATTGCTCTATATTTGGCTACATCCAGAGGGGTAATAGAGATGTTGTACGCGGCATTAGGTGATGCAAGCTTTTCACATAATTAGTAGTCGAGTTTGCTAAGCAACCCATTTATTTGTGGAACTGCCATGGCTTCACAATTAGGGAGAAACACTAAAATCTAGGAAGTGTTTCTTTGTAATTTGCTGAGAATCAATTTAACTGTCCTTTGGCACTCAGTGCTACTGAAACTCATTAAATAGTTCACCTGAAGGAAATGTGATGAAGAAGTAAAACCGATAGAAAAAAAAGATAGTCACTGTTAATCCCTATTCAGCTTTTGTCCCAAGGTTACTGCTATTATGTTGTGCCTAAGTTAAATTTCAGAAATTGGCATAATATAAATATAAGAGTAAAGATTATAATCATCTATTCAACAGCACTCGATGCATATTTGCTGAGCAAAAGGTATGTATCCATACAAAGATGATTTGAGAACAATTACCACATCCAAGGATAATAAATAATAGTAATTGCCATGTCTAAAGTGTTTTGCAATTTAAAAAATATTATTTATGTATTCTTTATCTAGTGAGAGATACAGGAATACATGTTTAAAACTGATTTTCTTTAGAGTATAAGGAGACTATAGGAGTACAAAAGAGTAATCAGAGATTTTGGCTAGACAGTTTAAAATGTCTAAACTGAGCATGAAAAATTCTGAGTTATGCTATGATATAGAGCAAGGAATTCAGTAGTAAATCCTATTATTCAATGAACAAAATGAGTGTTGCTATTTCAAATAACTAAATCATAGTGATCTTGTTCTTCATCAGCATTTTATTTTTCTTTTTTGGCAAATTTGTATACCAATATACTAAAAAGAATCTTGCATAGGGGAAAATAAATAAAATATAAGAAAATACACTAAAACATTAATAGCAGCAAACATCTTTATTTTTATGTTAACTTTTCCTTTTAAAATTATTTATTTAATTTTTAATTGACACATAAAAATGTATATATTTATGGTTACAATATGACTTTTTGATATATGCCTTCATCATGGAATGGTGAAATCAAGCTAGTTAACACAAGTATTTCTTTTCATACTTATTTTACTGTAGTAAGAACACTTAAAATCTACTCTTTGTAATGTTCAAGTATAATTTAAATTGTTATTAACTATCAGTCAACATTTTCAATTTATAACTTGCATACAAGACAATTTAAAATTTTTGAATGTATAAATTTTATGAGTTTGAAAACAGCATATAAAATATTCTCAATAGCCGGGCTTGGTGGCTCAGCTTGTAATCCCAGCACTTTGGGAGGCTGAGGTGAGTATATTGCCTGAGTCCACGGGTTCAAGACCCACCTGGGCAACTTGGTGAGACCTCATCTCTACAATAAATCAAAAACTAGCCGGGTGTGGTAGCACGCGCCTGTACTTCCAGCTACTTGGAAGGCTGAAGCGGAAGGATCGCCGAAGCCCAGCAGGTTGAGGCTGCAATGGCCGGGAGCGGCCACTGCACTCCAGTCTGGGTGATAGACTGAGACTCCAACTCAACAAAAAACAAAAGAAATAGAAATAAAAATAAAATATTCCCATTGCTAAAAAATGTTCCCTCATCCCCATTTGTAGTCAACCTACTTCTCACTATTGCTCATGGTAACCATTGCTCTACCTTCTGCTAGTAGTTTTACCTTTCCTAGTATGTCATATAAGTGAATCATAGAATTCTTAATCTTGTTTATAAAATTTTTCACTTAGCATTTTGCACTTCATCTATATTGTTGGCTATATTAGTAGTTAATCAGTCGTTAATTGTCTTTATAGTGGTACAGAATTTCATTGTGAGGATCTACCATAATTTATCAAGTCATACGTTGGTAAAAATAAAGATTTACCAAGATTTGTTTGCAGTATCTGGATATTTTAAATAAAACTGCTACCAATATCCAAACAAAAGTCTTCACTTGAACACATCTTTTCATTTACCTTGAGTAAATCCTTAAGAAAGGATTTCTAAGTTTTATTAAAAAGCTGCTAAAATATTCTGCAAAATGACAATACCATTTTGAATCTTTACCAGCAAACTATGAGACGTCTAGAATTTTATCTCTGCCAATACTTGATGTAATTTTTAACTATTCTGATTGATTTTTAGTGCTATCTCATTGTGGTTTTTACTTTGTATTTCTCTAGTGACTAATAGGATCCTTTAGTCTGCTTATTTTTCAATTTTAGATTTTCCTTGTGGCAGTGTCTACTCAAAGTTTCCAGATTTTTCTTTTAAATTAAGTTGTTTGTCTTCTTTTGCTGATTTGAAAGTATTATATAACCTGACAGGAGTCCTTTTCAAGAATGTGTCCACAAAACATGTATCTGATAGTCTGTGGCTTGCCCTTTAAAATATAGTTTGTTATTTTTTAAATGCTGTTGATCCAGGTGTGAAATTCTGTCTAGAAGCAGACCTGCTCCTCCTCTTGAGCTGATGACCAAATCCACAGGACAACCTCTTTTCTTATAGGACTGCTGTACTCTGGAATCACTATGCACCTGGTCTAATTGCCCCAAAGCCAGGCACCAGAAAAGTAGGGACAGCCTCTGTGCCCAGAACCAGTGAAATTTTTCAAATCAGTCTATCCTCAGGGAGCCTACAAAACCTAGTCATTGTGTTGTGTAGTACCATCAGAAGAATCCTCAAATATTCTAAAATACATTTCATTTGCTTAGCAGTGCCTCGACAGGCAGTAGACCCAAGTTTTCATTTCACTGTTCTGATGGCACACATTTCTTTTGAGAAAACTCACTTCTTCCAACATGGGATAAATCTCAGGTGCAGGACAGACTATGACTGGATTAAGCAAATCATTAAACTCCATATCTTACTGTGTACAAAGATATGCAAGCAATGCTATTAGAAGCACAGACTACAATAAAATATTTTGAGGTTTGACTGAAAGACATAATGGCGTTGTACTTGGCAGGTGATTTTCTTTCTCTCCTCTCCATGGTCTTTCATTTTGAGGTCTCTATTTCTCAAATGATCTCAAATTTGCAAATATATTTTTATACTGTGTGTGTTTTGTGCATGTGTGTAGGATGACTGTGACTTGTTAATTATTTATATTGCTCTGTTGTCTTCTAATTTTTAATCTTAGAATACAAAACCTCTTATCTCACTCTGATTCTTTCTACTTTTTAAATAATTAACTAGCTATTTCTTTTGAAAGCATATTAAAGTTTGTCTTTACACTTGGGGCTCAAGAGTTACATTAAAACATATCTAAATATTTTTCTTTATTTATTGATCCTCATTAGAATTCAGTTAAGCCTTTTAATCTACAGAATCAGGTCTTCTTCCTTGCCAAAAAAAAAGTTTTCTTCCTATTTGTTTAATTCTCACAACTCTACTTTTTTCTCTATAATTCTATTTGGTGTGCATTTAGAAAATTTCTTTCATTTGAATAAATTCCTAATTTGGGTTTCACTCAGTAACCTCATTTGGTGACTAGTTTGTTTTTCTGATTTTTAATTTCAATAAAATATCACACTCAAATTTAAACAATTACCTCGCTGTCTACCTACTTATTCCAGAGAACATTTTGTGTTATAATTGAATCATCCTGGGGAGTCTTATTTATTTTGCTCCAAGTTATTCTGTCTTTCTTACAACAGTCCCATCTTATACTGTGAGTGTTTTTCTTCTTCTCCTTCTCCTTCTTCTCCTTCTCCTCCTTCCTTCTTCCTCCTTCCTCCTTCCTCCTCCTTCTCCTTCTCCTTCTCTTCCTTCTCCTTCTCCTTCTCCTTCTCCTTCTCCTTCTTATTCTGGCTTGATAGGCCTGTTAACATTTTTTTTCCTTTGTTTACTCACGAATCACCTTTAGAATTTAAGTCCAGCTCTGGAGATCCTAAAGAGGCTAAACTCTCATGAAAAATGGGAGGAGCCAAAATTGTCCTATACGGTGTGGAAAGCCAGCCATCAAGTTCATTGGTGAAGTCTGTCTATTCTTGAATCTCTAATCTGCAAAAGTTGCTATTTCTGCTTCTGGGGTAAAACTCGAACCACCAGTTCTTCCCAGCACTTATCTTGGGAACTGGCATACCAGCAAATTCTTTTATGGACATTCTTGGAGATCAGCACTGGCCTTTCCTGCCGATCTCCACTACTAGGATTTCTGTTACCCTGACCATCATCTTAGAGTTTCCATGTCTGGTTCTCACTGCACAGGGGAAAATGTTTTTCATCAGTTTTCCCTTTTCAGCACCCTGTAGAGCCTGTTGACTCCATACTTCTTCCATATGGTTTATGGATGGTGCCATAATTAGCCAATCCCACAATCACAAAATGTAGGGGACCTGGTGAAATTCGTGTCAGGGCAGCAGGTATACCTCACACTGCCATGTTCCCAAGGTCTTCTCAGTTTTTAATTCATTTTAGTCTCCAGATAGAATTTCTGGTGTTGATTGTCCAAGTGAATAGGAAAAAGAATAGCATTAATGTGATGAAAAATGGCACGAACAAGATTTAAAGTGATTTGGGCAATACAGAAGGCACAAAAAGATGTCTTTTGCTATCAGTTGTTAAAGCTGGGTAGCTGGGTTAGGTAGAATCAGATTGTGGGGCTTTTTATAAACCATGATTTGGAGTTTCTTTTCAATCTTATAAGTGATAAGTTGTCATTGAAGGCAGTTAAGAAATACATATATGTGTATATTTCATATATATATGTATTTTTTGAGACAGGATCTCACTGTGTTACCCAAGCTGTAGTGCAGTGGTACAATCTTTGCTCACTGTAACTTCGATCTCCTGGGCTCAAGCCATCCACCTGCCTCAGATGTCCAAGTAGCTAGATGTAAGCCACAGTGCCCAACCAAGAAAAGAGAATTTTAATGAAAACTTAATGGAATCAGAGGAAAAACATTCAGAAGGATTAATAACAGTGTTATTTTATTTAGGTGGAATAGATGAAGATGGAGTAGAAGAAACTGTTAGTCATGACCATATACAAATATGGTTCCCAGCCTGCATGAAGGTTAGGTTTGGCATGTGACTGGTAGATGTCAAAGCAATGTGAGTGGAAGAAAAAAATGTCACTTCTGGGAAGGATGACATAGTTTCTCGGTTGCCACCACTGCTCGCTTGTTTTCTGGTGTTATGGCTGGATGATGTCATAGCTATTCTGAATCCTTGTGTCCCTGTCTCAGTGTTTAGAGAATAATGCTCAGTGCTGTGCACACTGTGGCATGAGAACCAGAGCATCTTCAGTTGTGTCCAATCCCTAGATTGTGCTTATTGTTCCAGCAAACCGTATCCTATTCTGAATAATGCAGAATTGCACATCCAGGGTGGTAATATTGTAGATGAGAAAGAGATTAATCCAGGAAGAATACTGCTGTCATAAGGGACAAACACTGGTGGGCTAAGTATAAAGTGTGAGGAGACCTCAGTTCCCTGCCGCATTCTTGTCTGCTTCTGCTTCTACCCTTGGGGTTCTGACATTCCTTCCTGCTCTTCACTTCCATGGTTATGCTGAGATTTTTGTTCTTCTTGCCCTGGTAATGACAGTAGTTCTCCCTATGTTATCATCTCTCTGCCCTGCCTACTCCCTGACAAGTTGCAGAGACTGGAGCTCTTTCAGCTCTAACTGTCTTTTCTGGATGTTGAACTTCACTGCGTTCTTTCCAGCTATCCTCAGAGTAACAGATTGTGAAAAAAATGCTTCATGAAGTGTCTGCCCTGAATTTCAAAAAAGATATCTAATTTTTTAATTTTTCCATATTTATGTTTGATTTATTTCAACTTTTAACAAAAACATATTTAAAAACCAGGGAATACAAATACATGTTAGTTACAAAAATAATGAAAAAATTACTCATGATCCATGGTAAAAATTTATGTTGTAATTTTTTCAAGGGTTTTCTACACAAATTTTACTATATTTACAATAACAGAAAACTCACAATATTTTGAAATTTGCACATAAAAATTAAAACAGATTACTTATTTAAAAATTTTAAATTGATCAGAAATTATACTAAAGATTAATTTTAAAGTTCATAATTTCATTATTAAAAGGTTACCATGTACTTAGGTGGTTTTTTAAATTTTATTTTTTCATGTCAAACTTAGACTGTTGTTGATGGAGAATCGTCAGTATGGTAAAAATATTTTTATGAATCTCAAATTTAAAAAAATATTAATAGTTTTGAGGCTTACTATGTGCCAGAACTGTTGTAAGCACATCACTTATAGTTATCTCATTTATATTTTACAGCAATGTTATGAAGTAGGTGCTATTATCAGAACACATTTTTTTAAGATGAGAAATATGAAGCATGAAAATTTATAGATTTTTTTGCTCAGGATCATTGTGCACTTGGTCCAGAAATTTTTTGAACCGCTCTGTGATTGTTTTCTTGGTTCCAGGATGTATAGTTTGAATAAATCTATTTAGAAACATGCTAAATCCCTACACTGGTTCCTTGAACCATGAGGTTGGCTATAGTGGCAATAACAGCCAAATTGAAGCTGCTAACACTGCCTCTACCTACCAAAATAATAAAGCAAATTTAATACTGCATTCCCAGAGGCACTACAGAGGCTAATCTTCCCATCCAAGGCAAAAATGATTCAAAGATGGCGACACCTATCATACTCTTCTTCACCTCTCCGATTTGACCTGTGGTGAAAGGTGGTTGTTGGAGAATCAAAGTTGATTTTAATAAATTTATTTGGGTGTTGATTCCAGTTGCAGCTGCTGTTCCAGATGTGTCTTTGTTGTTGAAGGAAATCAATACATCTCCTAAAACATGGTGTATAGTTATTGCTCTCATAAACACTTTTTTCTTTATTTATGCTTTACAAACACCCTAGGAAACAGTTTCCTTTCAGAAATGTCATCAATTCACACTCACTGTACTGCCTTGTGGTTGAAATCATATAGCAGCTATAAGTTATACTGTAGTAAACAGGGATCTTGGTCATTTTTCTTTACAAGACATCATGCGAGTTCACTGTATTGATGACAACATGTTAATTGGACTAGAAGAGTAGGATGTTACTTCAGACATTTTAGAAAACAAAAACAAAAACAAATATGCCAGAAATAAACCTCACAAAAATGTAGGGGTATACATTTTTTAGAAATAAAATTTCTAGTTATCTATTTATCTTGGGCATGTCAATGTACTCCTTAGAATGTGCACCTGACTCTCCCACTACTAATAAGGAGGTCAGAAGGCTAATGGAATTCTTTGGCTTTTGGAAGCAACATATTCCTTGTTTGGGTGTGCTACTCAAAACCAATTGCCAAGTAACCTCAAATGTTGTTCATTTTGAGTGGATTCAGGAATAGGAAAAAATTCCAAAACAAGTACAAGATCCTGTACAAGCTGCTTGTCATTGGGTCACATGATCAGCAGATACGATTTTGCTTGAAGTGTCTGAAGCAGGTATGAATGCTGTATGGAGATTTTATCAGGTCCCTAAATGTGAATCATACCCCAGACCTTAGAGATTTTGAAACAGTGCTGTGCCATTCTCTACAAATAACTGTTCTCCTTTTGGGATAAAGCTTTCAGATTGCTACTGCATTAATAGAGACTGAATCCTGGACATCATGAACTGTTGGTTTCTGCCTTACCAAGAGGTAATTTAGGGTATGCTCAACAGTACTCCTCCATACACTTTTTATTCTAGAGTTTTGCTCACTATCTGTAAACATTTAATCAATCAGGAATTTATGTGGAGGAATAATATGATTTATGACTCTAACTTAATTTTTTCACCCCATTGTTATGCAGCTGTCTCAAAGCTGTTTAATGAAATGCATATCCTGTGTCATTGAAAAACCCACAAGTTTTATTATTAGCTACTTATTAAAAGTAATATGCTATCATATAATTTCACTGCAACTAAGTATGAGTTAATTAGTTTACAATTTAAAGAAGAATTCTGAAGCACAGGAAAATAATTAAAGTATATAGTTAGAATAAATGACTTTCAAAACATGAAAGGAAAGCAATTGCAATACAGGTGAAAAAGTTTGACAATGATTTTAGATAAATTTCTAAGTGAGTTGATCAGTAGTACCTAGGATAACTATTATGGAATGAGTCATATCCAAGTTAATTTTTAAAATTGTGCCTGCTGGTCTTAATATTTTTGATCTCAGGGCTTATTCTAACTATTTGAATATTCTATATATAGTATAGTCTCTGTATCAGAGTAGGCATTCAATAACAATTTACTGAAATTAACTGTTGAAAATATAAATCAAAATTTATTTGCACTACATTCACTACCTTTTAACTGGGTAATGATAAATCTAAATATCATTATATTATCTAATTAGAGTTCAGGAAAGCCAATAATTCTTCAAGCAAAATAGGTATAATCTCAGGTATGTACAGGTATGTAGATTTACCAATAATTAACGTTATATTTAATGCCACTATTAGACAAAATGCTTTTTTAAAAATAAACTGTCAATTCTATATTCACAGGTTGGATGTCTCAGTGTTTGTTACTCTGATGACATTCTACTTGGACTATTATCTTTCAATTGATGTCTGTTTGAAGACAATGGAAACCACTTTTCCTAATTCTATAATTCTTTCTGTATCTAATTCAAGGCCATGACCACAATGAAAATACTTTAAATACCTCTGCTTATAATAGTACATGTACATAAGAGCAGTCAGATTCATATATAAGCATATATTTATTAACTAGATAATTGGTTCACTAAAATACAATAATGTTTCTTATTAAAATAGTTTATATTGCTCTGAGTTTTACTGTTGAATCTTTAAAAATATATCACATTCTTTCATT
>CAUYQG010109346.1:0-19578 GCA_963574415.1 Tarsius wallacei | reverse complement strand
CCTGAAAATTTGTTTCCCATCCTCTTACTTTGAGTCTGTGCTTGTCCTTTCTAGTGAGATGGGTCTCTTGAAGGCAGTATATTGTTGTCTGGTGGTATTTTAACCATTTTGCCATTCTATGTCTTTTCAGTGGTGCATTTAGTCCATTCACATTCAGGCTAATTATTGAAAGTGAGAGTTCGTCCCTGTCATAGAGTTCTTATACAGTTGTTGTTCTTCCACTTGGTTTTGTGTCTTTCTTTTGGTTTGGGGGTTGGTTCATGTGTGTTTTATTCTTTTTCCTGTACTCTTGTGAAGAATGTTGTTCTTTTTTCCTTTTCTTCTGTGTTAGTACTTTCTTAAGTATTTCATGTAGAGGTGGTCTGGTGGCAGCATAGGTTCTTAGAGATTGGATATCTGGGAAAGATTTTAATTCTCCCTCACTGAGGAAGCTTAACTTGGCTGGGTAGGTTATCCTTGGGTGAAATTGTTTATCTTTTAGGACTTTGAAGATAGGGCTCCAAGCTCTCCTAGCCTGCAGAGTTTCTGTAGATAAATCTGCTGCTATTCTAATTGATCTTCCATGGTAGGTGATCTGGCCTTTTTCTCTTGCTGCCTTTAGGATTTTTCTTTTATACCTACTTTGTTTAGGCGAATTATTATGTGTCTAGGAGTTGGTTTCCTCATTTGTTGTCTTGCAGGGGTTCTCTGAATCTCTTGTGTTTGAATTTTTGCATCCCTGATTAGATGGGGGAAGTTTTCTTGAATTATCTCATGAAAGACTGGTTCCAGTGTGGACTCTGTCTCTCTTTCTGCTTCAGGAAGACCAATTACCCTTAGATTCAGTCTCTTGAAGTAATCGCTCATCTCTTGAAGATTTTGTTCTGCCTTTTTGAGCTTGCTTTCTGTGTTTTTAACAGTTGGATCAGTTCTATATTTTGATCCTCAAGCTCTGAGATTCTTTCTTCTGCTTGGGTAATTCTGCTTTCCATGCTTGGTCATTTTGTTACTTATTTCATTCACAGTATTCTTTATTGCTGTTATCTCAGTTACCAGCTCCTTCCTAGTTTCTTCTTGACTCTCCTCAATTCTTTTTAATCTCTCCATTATTGTCTTGATATCTAGACTTGTAGTTTGAGACCAGTCATTCTGGGGGCTCTTCATTGTTTGCATTCTGAAGTCAGTTTTCTCAGTGTCTGCCTTCCCAGGGTTCTGGGAGAGACCCATATTCTTCTTTTGGTTTTTCTTCATTTGTGTATATTTCTCTCTCTCCTCCTTTCCTTCCCCTTTTTTAATTGTTCTTCAGGGGAGGTTGGGTTGCTTTTTCTTTGCTTGTGCAATCTCCTGATGTTCCTTATGAGGGTCCTCTGGCTATGTTCACTTTTGAGATTGGAGTGTGGGCTGCGGGCTGTACTTTTTGCAGTTTTGAGGTTTAACTGAGGGGGAAGCTGATTCAGAATCTGTATGCCAATTCCAGCATCCCCCTATCAGTGTATGAGCCCTCTGGAACCTGTTTCCCACCGTCTTACAATCTTTCTGTGCAGCAGAATGTAGGTTGGGTCCCTCAGCCTCCCAAAGCATGGGATTACTTTGAGCTGCAACCTGAGACGTCTGCTGCTTAGTTCTCAGGGGAGTGGCTTTGTCTTCTGTTTAGTGATGTTACCTTGGGAACCCAGGTGGAGGCTGCTTGTAGGTGGGCAGGGCAACGCGAGTCTCTGCCTGGAGGATGGCTGAAGTGATAGTTTCACTTTCACGGATCCTTTTTCTCCACTCTTTGGGTCCCTGGGCAATCGACTATGATGGTCTCTGGTACCGTGGGCCTCCCAGGGATCAGCCGCACAGCTGGGCGCTCTATTCGTGGCACCAGAGCTCTGAATTTCAGAGCTCCAAAGCTCCAAAGGGCAGGCAGTGAGCAGCGAAAGTGGCCCTGGGTTGCTCCCAGTGTATTTCAGTCAGAAATGGAATCAGTTTCTCTGAGGGGCGGGTGCCCAGAGCCTCCCAAGGTGACTGGAGGCTCAGTCTGGGTATGATGTAGCCAGGGAGGGAGCTGAGACCCGAGATTTCCTACCCGCAAGGGATCAGCCAGGGATGCAATAGCCGGTCCTGCGTGGGACAGGGGTCCCTGGGCCTCGGACCAATGTGTCTAGCTGTGGGGAAGGGGGTAGGGGAAGGAAAGCAAGAGTCTTTTGGGGGAACTAACATTCAGAGAATCTCACAGTTCCACCTATGCTATCGTCATCTTAACTGGAAGCCAGATTATGTTTTTTGTTTGGTTCTTTGCCTGTTTGTTGTTGGTGTTTAAGAATGCAACTGTCTTTTGAATGTTTATTTTGTACTCTGACACTTTGCAAAAGTCCTTTATCAGTGCAAGGAGATTTTTGACACATTCTCTTGAATTTTCGAGGTATAAGATCTTATCATCAACAAAGAGGGATAACTTGACTTTTTCTTTTTCAATTTGGATACCCCTGATTTCCTTCTTTCATCTGCTTGCTTTGGTGAGGACTTCCAACACTATGCTGAACAGGAGGGGTAAGAGTGGGTAACCTTTTCTTGTTCCGATTTTCAGGGGAAATGCTTCCAATGTTTGTTTGTTTAGCAATATGTTGGCTGTGGGTTTATCATAGACTCTTACTAGTTTGAGGTATGTTCCCTCTATGCCTAGGTGTTGAAGGGTTTTTATCAAGAGGGAATGCTGAATTTTCTCAAGAGCTTTTTCTGCATCTAATGATAAAATCATGTGGTTCTTGTTTTTACATCTGCTGATGTATTTAATTACATTTATGATCTTGCAAATGTTGAAATAGCCCTACATCCTGGAGATGAAGCTTACTTCGTCATTGTGGATTATTTTTGAGATGTGTTGTTGGATCCAATTTGCTAGAATCTTTTTGAGTACTTTTGCATCTATGTTCATCAGGGATATGATGAACATATATCATATGTATGCACCTGTAGTGTTCTTTCTTAATTGGATCTTTACCCAGTTTGGGTATCAGTGTGATGTTAGCTTCATAAAATGTTTTGGGGAGAGTTCTGTCTTTCTCAATTACCTGGAATACTTTGATAGGATTGATATTAGCTTCTCCTTGTATGTTTTGTAGAATTCTACTGGAAATCTGTCTGGTCCAGGGCTAATTTTTGTGGGTAGTTTTCTTATGACCGAATCAATTTCCTGGGTTGTTATTGATCTATTTAGGATCTCAATTTCTTCTTGTTTCAACCGTGGGAGGCTGTGTGATGTCAGAAAGTCCTCCATTTCATTTAGGATATTGAGTTTGTGTCCATATAGGTATGCATAGTAATCTCTGATAATCTTTTGTACTTCTTCGGTGTCAGTTGTGACTTGATCTTTTGAGTTTCTGATTGTGTTTATTTGCACTTTTTCTATCTCTTTTTCTAGGTCATTCTGGCTAGGAGTCCATCAATCTTTTTATCCTTTCAAAGAACCAGTTTTTGTTTTGTTGATTATTTTTCCTATGGTATTTTTGTCTTCTATGTCCATTATTTGGGCTTTTACTTTGGTGATCTGGATTTTTCTGCTGAAGCTGGATTTTCATTGTCTTGCCTTTCCAGCTCTCTTTAGGTGATTTGTTAGACTGTCAACTTGTTCTCTTTGCATTTTCTTGGTATGTGTTCGTAGAGATATAAATTCCCCTCTCAGTACTGTTTTCATGGCATCCTTGAGGTTTTGATAAGATGTTTCTTTGTTTTCATTTGTTTCCTGGAATCTTTTAATATCTGTTTTGATTTCTTTGTTGAGCTAGGAGTTGTTCAGCATCCATGTCTTTGTGGGATTGGGGTAGTTTTGTTGGTGGTAATATTTATTTTTATTCCACTGTGGACTGAAAAGGTGCATGGCAGCATTTCAGTCTTGTGAAATTTGTTTATGCTTGATTTATTGTCAAGTATATGGTCAATCTTGGAGTACATTCCATGAGTAAAATATATATTCTATGGTTGTTGGGTGGAGTGTCCTGTAGGTATCTACTAAGTCCATTTGGTCAAGCATAAAGTTAAGGTTCCAGATCTCTTTGTTGGTATTTTGCCTCAGTGATCCATCTAGGGTTGTTAGTGGGGTATTTATGTCTCCAGCTATGATAGTGTTAGAGTCAATATCGTTTTTTAGTTTATTCAGTAGCTGCTTTATAAAACCTAGTGCTCCTGTGTTGGGTGGATATATGGGTAGGATGGATATTTCTTGTGGATTGATTGAACCTTTTATCGTTATATAGTTTCCTTCCTTATCTTTTTAAATTTTTGATTTTAAAGGCTTTTTTTGTCTGATATTAAGAATGTGACTGGCCTTCTTCTGTGACCCATTTGACTAAAAATTCCTTTTCCATCCTCTAACTTTGAGTCTTTGGGCATCCTTTGTGGTGAGATGAGTTCCCTGGAGACAGCAAATTACTGGGTCATGTATTTTTATCCAGTTTGCCATTCTAGTTCTTTTCAGTGGTGTATTTAAACTATTCACATTCAGGCTGATTACTGAAATGTGAAAGTTTGTCCCTGTTATAATGTTCTTAAAAGTTTGCTTTGTATTCATTTAGCTTTTGTGTTCATATTTTGTGTTTTCTTTATTATGGGTATGCTTTGTGTTCTGCTGCTTCTGTGTTGATTTGTGATCTTGTGAAGTATGTGGTCTTTCTTTCGTTTCTTTGTATATCAGATTTTTGAAACAGGAGGAGAGAATATTTAATGATTTCTCAGAAATCAGTATGTTATGTGATCTTGGTATATTTTAGCATGCTTTAAGTACTCTACAGATAATGCTGACTCATCCATAATCAAGTCACTCACTAGCTCATTCATTCATTCAATAAAATATTTACTGAGCAACTCTATGTTCTAGGCACTAATTTTTGACAGCTTTATGAGGTATGTTACAGTAAACTACATATAATTTTAAAATTTTACAGTTTGATAAACTTTGACACACTTGTACCCATGAAACTAGCTCCATAATGAAGGTAAAGGATTTTCTCACCACCCATCACCCTAAAAAATTGACTTATGAGCACATCATCCTACCTTAACTTCCATCACCAGGTAATCACTCATCTGTTACATGTCTCTGCAGATTAGTTAACATTTTATTTTTATTTTTTCTTTCTCCTTTTTTTTTTCAGTTGAGTTCTTATTCTGTTGGTCAGGCTGGAGTGCAGTGGTATGATTAAGACTTACTGTAGCCTCGACCTACTGGGCTCAAGCAATCCTCTTGCCTCAGTAGCTGAAATTACAGACATACGCCACCACCACACCTGGCTAATTTTTTATTTTTTTATTTTTTTGTTGAGACACTGTATTGCCTAGGCTGGTTTCAAACTCTGGGTTCAAGTGATCCTCCTGCCTTGTCCTCCCAAAATGCTGGGATTACAGGTGTGAGCCACCACCCCCAGCAGACTAGTTACATTTTCTATAGTTTAAATGAAATTATACAATGGAGTCACACTACATAGTTTTGGTCTCTCTTATTTCACTCAGCATAATTAATTGAAATTTATCAACATTGCTGTGTATCAATAGCACAGTAGTTTTTTATTGTTGAGCAATAGTCTACTATGTGACTATACCACAATTTGTTTATTCATTCTCCTGTGATGTTAATTCTAATTTTCAACTATAATAAGAAGCTGGAAACATTTAATTACAAATCTTTGTATGAATGCATGCTTTCATTTTTCTTGAATAAATGCTTAGCAGTAGAAAGTCATCATATATATAATATATATATAATATACACTTAATTTTTAAAAAACATGACTGTTTTTCAAACTGGTTATAACATCTTACATTTTGACAGCAGTGTTTAAAAATTTCATTTGCTCTGCATCCATGGCAACACTTGATATGGTCAATCTTTTTCATCTTAGACATCTAATATATGTGTAGTTGTGTATCATGATTTTAATCTGAATTTACCTGACTAATAATGTTGAACATATTTTCACATACTTATCTGCTCACCCCCTTTATTCCATAGTGAAGTATCTATTCTAATTTCTTTTCCCCATTTGCCAGTGGTTTGGTTGTTCTCTTATTATTGAGTTTAAAGAGCTCTTTAAGTAGTCTACACATCATCTTTTACTGATATATAGTTGTCAAAAAGTCCTCCCAATCTGTGGCTTGTCTTCTCATTCTCTAAAAAGTTTTCATGCCTTTTAATGTTAATTAAGTTCTATATATTATTTTTTTCTTATAAGTATTATGCTTTTGGTGTTGTATACAGAAATCTTTGCCTAATCAAAGCCTACACACATTTTTTCTTATATTTTCTCTGAAAAACTTTAAAATTTAAATTTTATATTAAGGTCCATGACTCATTTTAAATTAATTTTTCACATGTAGTGCAAAATTTGGAAACTCTTTTGGGGCATGTGAATATTCAATTTCACAATTTTCTGAAAAGACTAGAATTTTTTCCCTGAATTGTCTTTGCACCTTTACTGAAAATTGGTTGTTCATATGCGTATATCTTTCTGTAATCTCTATTTTGTTTGCTATATTTTTCTATCTTTATGATAATAGTAAACTGTCTTGAATGCTATAACTTTAAAATGTTTTGATATCATTCAAAGTTGTTTTGGCTATTCTATTTCTTTTACATTGAATAGAAGTTTTAGAATTCACTTGTCAGTTTCTACACTATAACTTGCTAAGATTTTCATTGAGATTATGGTAAAAGTATTATCTAATCTGCAGAATATTGAAATCTTGACAAGATTGAGTCTTTGAAAATTTTTTTCAACGATGTCTCATAATTATCATGTATAGTTATTTCACATATTTTGATAGATTTACCCTTAAATACTTACAATTTTTATGATATTTTAAATGATATTGATCTTCAAATTTAATTTTTAATTGCTGCTTATATATATGAATACAATTAACTGTTTCTTGATTACATATACTATGCCTGCACTTATTAGTTTTAGTAACTTATTGATAGATCCAATAATATTTTCTGCATAAATGATCATGTCAACTGTGGATACAGCAGTTTTGCTTTTTGCTCTCTACTGTGAATGTCTCTATTTTTGTCTCTTTGCCTTTTTATACTGGCTAGACCCCACAGTAACATGTTAAGTAGAAGTAGAAAGTGAACATCCTTGCCTTGTTTCTAATCTTAGAAGTATTGTACTTATGTTTTCAATATTAATTATGATATTATTATCTGGAGATTTTTCTCTGACATCCCTTATCAGGTTGAAGATGTTCCCTTCAATTCCTGAAAATGGTTATGCTTTTTGTTGATTTTTAAAAATCAGTAATAGGACCAGGCACAATGGCTCATGCCCATAATATCAGCACTTTGAGAGGCGAAGGAGAGAGGATTGCCTGAGCCCAGGGATATGAGATCAGCCTGGGAAACTTGATGAGATCTCATCTCTACCATAAATCAAAAAATCAGCTGGGCATGGTCGTGCACACTTGTGGTTCTAGCTCCATGGAAAGCTGAAGCAGAAGAATTGCCTGAGTCCAGCAGGTCAAAGCTGCCTTGGTCATGAGCATGCCACTGCACTCCAGCATGGGCAACAGAGTGAGACTCTGTCCAAAAAAAAGAAAAGAAAAGAAAAGAAAATCTGTAATGGATGTTAAAACTTGTCAAATAATTTTTTTTCAATTATTAAAATGATTATCTAGTTTTTCCTTTTTACTTTGCTAAATGGTGATTTATATTCAATTTCAAATGATAAACTAATTTTTGAATTTTTGGAATAAACCTTTTATGGTCATGTATTATTAAATTTCATTTCCTAAGAGCATTAAAAGCAATTTGCATCAATATTTATTGGTTTGTAATTTTGTTCTACAATGTCTTTGCTTTTTGAACCGGGATAATGCTGGCCTCATAGAGTGAGTTAGAAAGTATTCCCTAGTTTTTAATTTTTTGAAAGTTTGTGTTAAGTTGCTGTTATTTTCCTTAGTGTTTAGTAGAATTCACCAATACAGCCATTTGGACCAGGATTATATATATATTTATATATTTTATATATACTTATTTATATTTATATATAATATAAATGAGTATAGTTCTATTCAGATTACCTATCTCTTCTTTCTAATGCTGGTAGTTTGTGTCTTTTTAATAATTTGTCCATTTTACTCAAATTAGTGAATTTATTGGCTTAAAATTTCTCACACAGCTATTACTTATGTTGTTATCATTATCTGTTTGATCTGTAGTAATGTCATCATTCTGATTACCAATACAGTAATTTTGTGTCTTTTCTCTTTTTTCCTGATCAGTCTGCTTAGAAGTTCATTACTTTTACTGATTTTTCCAAATAAACAATTTTTTGTTTTATAATTTTCCTTTTACATATACTGTCTTTTTCCCATCATAGTCTGTTATTTTTTAACAAGTTATAAGGATAGTATCTTAATATTAATTCAAATAATTACCATTTCTGGTTCCCTTTATTCCTTGGTGTAGATCTATATTTCCATTTGGTTTCCTTTTCTTTCTGTTAGATGTACTTCCTTTAACATTTTCTGTCATTAGGGTCTACTAGCAATACATTTCTTCTGCTTTTCTATGACTGGAAAACAGCTATTCGTTGGTCGGGCATAGAATTCTAGAATTCTATGTATTATAGGGTTGACAGGCTTTTTGTTTGTTTGTTTTTAATACATTAAAGATTGTATCCAGGAGCTGCGGCTCATGCCTATAATCCCAGCAGTCTGAGAAGCATAGATGAGAGGATTGCCTTAGCCCAGGGGCTGAGACTTGCCTGGGCAACTTGAGGAGACCTTACCTCTACAATAAATTAAAAAATTAACCTGATGTTGTCACATACGCCTGTAGTTCCAGCTACTTAGAAGGCTGAGGCAGAAGGATCACTCACATTGTTCCCAACAAGAAATCTGTCACCATCTTTATTTTTGTTACTCTACACATACTTTTTATAATAAACTTTTAAAATTTTAGATTTACAGAAAAAGTCTTAAGCTAATATACGAAGTTTCCATATACTCTTCACTCAATTCTTCTATTATTAACAATTTACATTGGTATAACTTATATTTTTCTAGTTTTTACATAATGTATTTTTTCTATTTGAGGATTTCATCTATAATATTACATTTTATTCAGTTATCATTTATCCTTATACTTTTTTTTTTAGCTATGATCATTCATGTGTCCTCCCCTACCATCCAACTAATTTTAAAATTTTTGCTTTACATCTGGTTTTGAGCATTAGATTATGATGTGTTTTGGTATAGTTTTCTTCATTTTGGTTTATTTTTATTTGGGGTTTGTTGGGTTTCCTATATCTGTTGGTTTATAGTTCTCTTCACATTTAGAAAATATTTGACCACTATTGCAGCAAATGAGTTTTTGTGATCCTTCTCTTCTTCAGGGACTCAACTGAGAGGTACATTAGGATACTTTCTTTTCTTTCTTTTGTTTTTTTTTTCTCTCTGTGTTCCTTTGAATAGTTTTCATTGAAATATTTTTGATTCTCTGTTCTCCCTCCCCGATGGGATCTAATTTTCCATTAATCACATCACATATATTTTCATCTCACACACTGTCATTTTTATCTATAGAGTTCCATGTGGGTTCATAAAACATGTATATTCTACATCTCTATGTAACACTTTTGGTCCTTTATGTGAACATATGGAGTACAGTTATAATAATTGTTTTATTATCTTTGTCTGCTAATTCTAACATCTGTATCACAACTGTATCAGTTTCAATTGATTGCTTTTTTTCTTTGTCAGTGGTCATGTTTTTCTGCTTCTTCTCATGCCTTTTAATTTTGAGTAGATGACAAACATTATAAATTTTGTCTGGGTGCTTTGTATTTTTTATATTTCTATAAATATGTTTGAGCTGTTTCAGGACAATCATAAAACAGGTTACTCCTTCCAAGTCTTTCTCTTAATTGCCTTAGGCACAACAAAAGCAGCATTTTATCTAGAAATAATTGTTCTTCACTACTGAGACAAAGCTTTTATGAGTATTCCATCCAAGCCCTGTGTATTATTAGTTTTTATTATTAATCTGGCTGCTAGAAATAGGCACTATTTTCAGCCTGTATATCAGGCATTCTTTACTTGCCTAAGAAGAGTTCTTTCTCTGGTCTTCATTAGTTGCATCATGGGCAGGTTCTCATTTACACTTTGCTGAATACAAAAGAGGGATTACTCTTCATATATCCAGAGTTTTTTCCCTCTGAAAATCTCTCCTCCTTGATACTCTGCCTTGTGAATTATTGCCACCTTGGTCTCCCACAACTCTTAGCTCTGTCTCTTTAACTCAGATTTTCCACTGAGAGCACCCGGCTTCTTCTCTCTGTACCATGATCTATCTATAAACTCTCACCTTGATTTATTTCTGCCAAGTGATCCTCCTCATTTACTTTATCTCTTAAAATTGAAGAATCCTAGGGACCTCTTCTCTTTTCTTTCTATATTCATTTCAGTGCTATTATTATTAAGTCTTATTTGTATGTTAATAGATCCCAAATTTATATCCCTAGCTTGAATATATTGTCTAAAAGACATATTTTTAAATGCTCATTGTGTTGCTAGATATATGTCTTAAGCCTGATGCTGCATATTAAGATAATATATGTGTACCTGAGTTGTGATCCCCCCTCATTGTCATAAACCTGGTCCTCTTGAAGTTTTTCCCATCTCAATTAATGATAACACCATCCTTCTCAGACCAAAAACCATGGGAAAATCCTCGAGTCAGCAGTTTCTCTTATTTCCTCTACTTAATACTTCAACAAATCTGCTGACTCTATCTTCAAAATCTATCCATAAATAATCATTTTTCATCACTTCCTTTGCGAACAACATCATCTCTTACCCAGATATTACCTTCTTAAAGTCACAACGTTATCTATTTATGCTATAAGGCTGCTATTTGCACCTTCTTTAAACAGAAATGTTACAGATAAATTTATTTTGATGGGACCATGAAATCTCACAATAAATTTTATAAGTACAAAGCAGCCAAAAATACATCGCACAGTCCAGAGACTTGACAAACTGTGTTTCCATTAGAATATATTTGCTTCAAAACATACTTTGAATAATTTTTTTATTTTGGAATAATTTCAAATTTATAGAAAAGTTGCAAAGATAGTTGAGAGTTAAATCTTTATACCACCTTATGTGATCATCTTACAATTGTCAAAACTAAGATATCAGCATTAATATTTTACTACTTAACTAAACTACAAACTTTATTTTGATTTCACCCATTTTTGTGTTGCTCTCTTGTTTCTAGTTTAGGACTCAATTCAGAATACCACACTGCATTTAGTTGCCATGTCTCCAAGTCTCCTCTGGTCTGTGACCTATTCTCAGATCTTTTCTTGTTTCTTCATGACCTTAAAAATTTTTAAAGTACTGGTCATGTATTTTGTAGAATTTTCCTCCATTGTGGTTTGTCTGATGTATTTCTCATGATTAGAATGGGCTTATGGGTTTTGGGAAGGGACACCACAGAGGTGAAGCACCCTTTTCATCCCATTATGCCATGTGGTACATGATATCCACATGACATTTTTTATTATATTTCTCTTGATCATAGATGGTGCTTCCTGGTATTATTCACTGCAAAGCTCCTCTTTTTCCTTTTTCTTACTTTATTCCTAAGAAATAAATCACTAAATCCAAAATTCACACTCACAAGTGGGAGAGTATCTACATTTTTCTGTAAGGAGGAGTTGTCTACTGTCCTTTATTTGTTTCTTCAACATTTGTTTATGCTAGCATGGATACATGTATATGTATTTTGTACTTTGCATCATAGTCAATATTATATTATTTATTTTCTTGTACAAACTTTTCTGGCTTTGGCCATTGGGAACACTTTCATGTTGCTGCCTATGTTCCTTTGACATAATCTCATACTTTTCTTCTAGTATCTTATACTTCCTTTCTAGTATCTTCAAACGTTTTATTTTCAAAAAATGAAAAAAAGTAATAAAAATTGAAAAATGCTTAGATTTTTCTAACACTTTGCCCTTTATGAAAGCAAAACATTTGTCATTGGTTTCAATTACTTGCTACAGCAAGTTGCCTGGGGATAGCTATTTAATTGGGTTAAGATGCTCTGTTAAAGTGTTTCTCTTCAGTCTAGCTCAAGGCTGGCTGGTGCTCTCTGAATTTTCCAAGGCCAATCTGCATAATTTTTTTGAATCCCTTATTCTATTATGGACACCAATGGTATCTGCCACAAAACAAGCGATGTATCTAAGCATGCCCTTCCTTACATTAATGTGCATGTCTACCTTTATAACTAAAATTTGCATATCTAGTTGTACCGTTCTTTAGGGAAAATATGGTACCCCAAATATTTTTGTTTAACCAATCAGAGGTGGATGGCATCTGAGATACATACAATAGATAAGTTGTGTGTTACAATGGATGACGGAAAACTCCAAAGTGAATCAGATGGCAAAAACACATATGGATCATATTTTTACATTTTGTTGTCCTTTCTAGTGTTCCCACAGTTCATAATATATAAATATATATTATGAATATATATGAATATACTTAGAAGTCAAAGCATGAGCCGTTATCCTGATACATGTATTTGAATCTTTGTAATATGATTTTTTATATGAATAACACCTCCTGAATGAGTGACTTAGAAAATACAATATAATATTTATGATTGAATTAAGTTAAAAATCAGTATTTGTCACTGTTATTAATATATATTTTTAAATAAACTTAGCAGATTTTCCACTTAACGGTTACCTATGTTAACATCACGCAATGTGTTCAGAATAGACCTTTCTCCTATATCATTTTATTTAGTCAAATGCTTTGGTTAATATTAACATTAGCCAGTTCCAGATGTCAACAATTAAGTTCAATCCAACAAAACATTTAGTCAGGCACTTTTCTCCGAGTGAGAATAAGAAGACTTTACATAAACATGTGTACTGGATTTTTAGTCTATCTTAAGATAAAATAGTTGTGTTTAGTGACTAAACATATCATTACACAGATGCCTGATCTCCTTTTGCAGCTGTTCTTGCTGTTTTGGTTCTATGTAGCCCCTTTGCTTGTCTTTCTTTTGTGTGGCACTATATGGGGGGAAATCTGCAGATGAGGGGTTCTGGCTGATTTTGTAATGTGCCTGCAAAAAGCTAAGCTTGCATTGTAATGAGGTCAGATTTCATTTCTAAGCAAGGTCACGCTCCAGGGTTGGTAGAACTCCAAGGAAAACCAAAGTGCTGACAGAAACATCTAAAAGGTGGTGATTCAGTAGGTGGCACTCTTTCCTCCCCACAAATCCTGATGTCAGTGGTCAGGTTCAGGCTGCCTTTCAAGATAGATTTACAATACGTCCTCCTCTTTGGACCGTCGGGAGTTCTATTGTAGAGGGTTTGTTTTTGGGTAGGGGGGAGAGCAAGGGAGGGACGTTTGTAGTTCCCTCAGAAAGCAAGGATGTTTCCTTTAATCCTTGTGTCCCAGATAAACATGAGTGACTTAGAAAATACAATATAATATTTCTAAGTCACTTTACCTATAATTTCAATTTGATGAGCTGGGCTAACTAAGCAGTCACATATGCTGCTGAAAACCTTTATTCTGCTTGGAAAATATTTCCTTATCTACACATGGGCTTTCTTCTTTCTGATTATTTATGAAATTCTCATTTAGTCCCCAGAGTTGTATGGCCTCAGAATTAGCCTGCCCTGGAAAAGCTTCAAATTTTGACTACCGAAAATATGAATACTGATTTCTCTGCTCTTTCTTCATGAGCTTGAAAAACAGCACTCTTTGTTTTTATTAAACTGAATGTCAAGCAGGGTCCAGGGAATAGATTTATTAGTGAATTAGTCTTTTTTCCAAAATTTTTTTTTTCAAATGTAAAAATAAAACAATAAATAAAACTGGTACTTTTCCACAACAAAAACTAGGAGGGAGACCATATAAATAAAAATTCAATCATAAATGTTAAGCATGTTTACCTCCACTTTGTAGAAAAATGCAATGAAACTCCTTCAAAAAACGACTTCTGATATTTCAGTTAAATTGTGTATCAGTAATGGAGAAATTGGAACTTCTTCCCTGTCCAACCACACAAAGGAATATGTTACAAAATGTGTAATGATCTAATATAATAAAAAATGTATAGTTTATCCTACCATGTTATTGCATTTTCTTTTTTAAAAATTCTCTTTTTTAAATTTTCCTGCTTACATTAGCCTTTTGCTTGCAATGTGACTTTGCTTTTGTTAAAATGTATAAAGAATGTCAGTTGTGACTGAGCTCGGGACTAACAAAAACAAAGAAGTGTAAGTAAATTCATTTGGGGCTCCATTAGTTCAACCTGAAAAGGTTTCTTGGTGATAATGGTTTGACATTTACCCAGTATCCATAAAATGTTATGCAGAAGGGAAAAGAAAACCACACACACTCATAGGCACACACACAAATGCACACACTGACACATACGTACTGTAGAGTTCCATTGAGTTGAATTAACTTGATCAGCTCCAAATAGAAATGAAAGATACAATTTCCCAAGAACGTGATAATGATATAAACCATCCTCACCCTCTAGTAATGTTTGAACCCCTTGAACAGTTTCACTTGGACCCTCAGGAATCTTCCCACCAATTAAGTTTTGCCATACCAACCACTGCCAACCATAAACTCTAGCTACAAAATTATATGATCTGCAAATCTCCCTAAACTCCTCTGGCTCCTATTCCTAGAACAATACTGTGCTGTACATAGTATTAATTGTTTCTGATGACAGGGATAATTTTAGAGAGGACTTGGCTGGCTTCTCTGGTCTCCTTATTTGCACTTCTTTGTGACAAGTTCTGGAAGAAGCCAGGCATAGATGCTCTGAATTCCCCCTGTAAAGCTAACTCACCATCCTGAGGCTATTTGCCTTGATGGAAATCTTGCATTCTTTTTCTTAAACAAGTCAGAAAATGCAAAGCAAGATTTAACCTGCAATGTTTGTGCTTGATTCTGTATTATTTTAATCATCTTCTTTGGATCTTATGATTTAAAGATTTTAAACAAATCTTGACTGCAAATTTAAAAAAATAATAACCACAGCTGTTTGAAGCTGGGGTGGATTTAAAAAACCACCTCTATGTAATGAGACATACCATTATATGAAAGTATATTGAATTGTCACCTCCATGCCCCCTGGAATTTTATGTTCCAGAAAATCTTCACCTATATTCCATGCTTTTGTACATTTTCATCTTTCTCGTCCCTAAGCAAACTTCCCCCTGATTTGCTTTGTCTACCAGCACACTTTTTTACTGTTTGTTTTAGAGATGCTCTGATGCCCAAACTGGAGTGCAGTGCTGAAATCATAGCTCACTGTAACCTTGAACTTTTGGACTCTAACTATACTCCAGTCCCAGTCTCCTGAGTATCTGGGATGACAGACACACACCACCATGTTTAGCTATTTAAAAAAAAATTTTGTAGACACAGTCTGGCTACATTGCTCAAGCTGATCTTGAACTCCTGGCCTCCAAGTGATCCTCCCTCCCCGGCCTCCCCAACGTTGAGATTATAGGCATGAGCTACAGGCCCAGGCTTTCAGCAAACTTTTATTCAACTTTCAAAATCCAGTGAAGACATATGCTCATTGGAGAAGCTTTAGCTTACTTTCCATCGATGCAAATTGAGTTCATTTCTCCTTTCCCTGTTTAATAAGTGAGCTTCATTCATTCAGTCTCTAGGGCCTTGCCATTGCACACTTCTATGGGGGGATGATTCTATAATGCCTTTGAAGTTGTACAAGGAGGGAGACTGTACCTAGAAGCTACCACAATGTCTGCTGAATAAAATCTACTTAGTAGACTGATAGAACTGAATTTGTCTAATATAAAACCAGGAATTTCAACCATGAATATGCTGTAGTTGAAAAAAAAAGTTAGATGTCATTTATTTCAGTCCACTTAATTAATAGATGAGGGTATTACACCCAAAACTGTGAATTGACTGATTTATTTTGCACTGCTAGGTAATAGCAGATTGACTTGGATTAGAACACATTTCTCAGGTATCCATCCTTTCCACAGCAGCAGGCTGCCTACCAAACTGCTAAAATGAAAAGCTACTATTCCAATGTGAAAATATTGACTTTATAAAATCCTGCCCCTGGACAGCATCCCTATGGAGAGACTCATGTTTTCTTCCAATGTGTTGGATGACTGTGACTCTAACTAAATGGAGTAATATCTTCATCCATTTTTTGTTCTCAGGTTAAATAGCGCTTTGCACTTCTTTCGTTGTAAGATCATGGAGCTCTCTACAGGTACTAATTAGGCCTCATGACACTCCCCTGTGGAAATGATCTCATTATTATGACTCAGATGGTACTAAAGATATTTAAAATGTTTAACCTAAAGTGAAGAAAAGGCATTGCGTAGTCCGACCCCAATCTCTGGGTACTGAAAGTACTCTAATGCCAAGAAGCTTGACAGCATGGCCCTGAGTCCAACTGTGGAAGAGGAAAAGGCTTGTTTAAGAGGGGTATCTTTGGAGAGACCATTCCATGTACCCAGCTATATCTTCCTCCTTTCCACCACATGTTAGCTTGATCTTCTTCGGAGATTTTTTTCCAGATTTCCTTTTATTCCTTTGATTTCCAATACAGGAAATTCCTTTAGCAACTCATGCCTACCCTCCTCTGATCATTGGCTGCTTAAGAGAACAGACTGCAAAACCCTACATACATATCCATTCTTTGGACAACCATTTTGTTTTGCCTTTAATTCAACAGTACAGGGTGGAAATATATATTCTGTAGCTTTTATTTATCTAAACTAACTCTGGTCTACTCTGAGCATTTACTCTGAGCCCTGCTGCCTGGAAATTTATTCTGAGTCATATAACAATTTTTTTAATCACAGAGTACACAGCATAGTGTAAAGTTTCTGTTGGCAGGAGAGTGTGCCTCATGCGATTAGGAACATTTATCGCGGACCCTCAACTTTGACCAAACTGATCTTTGCTGAAATGATCACTGGTTAATTCCTCTGAGTCTCTCAAATATAAGGGACATGTTGACTTCTGAGGTTCCCTTGGGCATGGTAGTGCTTACAAAGGTAGGGAAACAAGGGTGCTTGGTCCAGCCAAAGAAGTCTCTTGGTCTCTGAGGTCATTTAGCCTCAGTGTGATGTGAGAAGGGACTTTGGGAAGGTTGCCACGACTCCTAAAACCAGTGCCTTTGCCACGACTCCTAAAACCAGTGCCTTTTCCAGTGCCCCTCATCTCCTTCTAGAGTTCAATTGCTTCAGACTTCCCTTCCCAAGTTTTGCATTGTTTTCCCTCTGGGTATACCCTGAATAACCTCTTCTTAAGGGGCTTTAAAATCCAAATTCTGTGTTGATACAGATTAAGGGTGGAAAACTATAACCTTTGGGGAAAAAAAATCCAAATTCTATCCTTTCCTTCCTTTGGGAAGGGACAGAAATTGAAATTATTGGTAAGGCTGTTTTGACTTATTCAC
The DNA here is from genome assembly GCA_963574415.1 of Tarsius wallacei. Lineage (NCBI taxonomy): Eukaryota > Metazoa > Chordata > Mammalia > Primates > Tarsiidae > Tarsius > Tarsius wallacei. The sequence continues at coordinate 2,114 of CAUYQG010109346.1, read as the reverse complement.
TCTTTTTCTTTTTTCTTCTCTCTCTCATTCCCTCCCTTCTTCTCTTTATTTCTTTATTCCTGCCTAACTTTCTACTTTCCTGTCATCCTTCCTTCCTTCCTGGAATACCTACTCTTTAACTCTTCCATATACTTTAATAAGCATTATCAAATCTAGCTGCCATATTGCCCTTATGTAGTTTCCATTTGCCTAAACTTGACTCTCTTACCATTTGCTCAGCAAACAACTATTATTCCAACAAACTCCAACTCAATATCACAACATTCAATCATATAACAATTAATTAATAATTATTCAATGATTTCAGTCTCTAGAGATATTTTAGTAAAAAAGAATTTTTTTAAAAATTTTAATTGACATGTATATACATATATGGAGCAAAATGTGATGTTTTGATATACATAGGGACCCCCCCAAAACAGAATTTATTTATTTATTTTTTGTTTGGTTTTTTTTGAGTTGGAGTCTTACTCTGTCACCCAGACTGGAGTGCAGTCGGCCACTGCAGCCTCGACCTGCTGGGCTCCGGCGATCCTTCCGCCTCAGCCTTCCGAGTAGCTGTAATTACAGGTGTGTGCTACCACGCCCGGCTAATTTTTTGATTTATTGTAGAGATGAGGTCTCACCAAGTTGCCCAGGTGGGTCTCGAACCCGCGGGCTCAGGCAATCCACTCACCTCAGCCTCCCAAATCACGGGATAACAGGCTGAGCCACCGACTCCGGCTAAAAAACGGAATTTATTTATTAAAAATTGGGCATTTATTCTTACATGTTAGATTTCAGTCACCTTCAAAGTACCCTCTGTTTGATAGAATACACCTACTGAAACTTTTTCCACAGTTCAAAACAGTTTTTCAATTCGTTTTGATGTATTTCAGTGCTTCTGCTGTTTTTTGTTTTACCTCTTCTTCATTGGCAAAATGTTTCCCTTGGAGGACTTTTTAAAATCCAGATAAACTTTTTTTAAAAAGCCATTCGGGGTAAGATTGGGTGAATAGGGAGGGTGGGTATGGGGATCATGCCATTTTTGGTCAAAAACTACTGAACACTCAATGCAATGTGGGCAGGTGTGCTTGTAAATCACCCATCATGAAAGGGGCAAAGGTGTTGAAAAAATCTTCAAAAAAAAATCACTGAAGCCAAACACAACCTCTTACAACACCACAGCTGGTACACTAATGCTTATGGGTTCTTAGAATACTTACCTAACAGGGGAAGCCTGTACTGCAAGGTGCCCATACCCCCACAAAATCATCCTAGTTTTTTGGGTGTCTCCCATTGTATATAAATTGTAGAAAGATTAGATCAAGTTAACTAACATATTCATCACCTCACCTACTTATCTTTTTAAGAAAGTTTTCTCAGGCGGGCACTGTGGCTCAAGCTTGTATTCCTAGCACTTTGAGAGGCTAAGGCAAGAGGATTGCCTAAGATCAGGGGTTCAAGACCAACCTGGGGAACTTGGAGAGACCCCTGTCTGTACAATAAATCAAAAAATTAACAGGGCATGGTAGTGTGTGCCTTAGTTCCAGATACTTGGAAGGCTGAGGCATAAGGACCACCTGAGCCCAGCAGGTGGAGGCACAGATAAAGACTCCAATTCAAAAAAACAAAACAAAACAGTTTTCACTTTTGGCAACTTTGAAATATATGACACGTGATTGTTAACTGTGGTCACCATGCTGTGAAATAAATCACTAAAAGTGATTCCTTTAGTCTAACAGAAACTTTGACCACCTTCCCTTTTTTCATCATGCCCCCAGCTCCACCCTCAGCCTTGTAACCACCATTCGACTCTCTGCCTTTATGAATTTAACTTTTTTAGATTTCACATATAAGTGAGATAGTGCAGTATTTGTCTTTCTTTTTTTTTAAATTCATTTTTATTTATTTATTTTTATTTTAAAGATGTGGGGTACAATTAAGGGTTAGGTATACAAGTGTTCATTATGCAAGTACCCTTGTTGATGAGGTGTGCTTCACCACCCCTGGCAGTTTTCCACTACTGCCAATCTCACATCCACTTCCCATGACAGTTTCCCACTACTTTCCTTATAGTATTATGATAGTTGTTCAAGGTCCGCTTATGAGTGAGAACATATGGTGACCTGTTC
>CAUYQG010109345.1:0-32459 GCA_963574415.1 Tarsius wallacei | reverse complement strand
AAGGTCACACAATGGGGAAAGGACTGTCTCTTCAATAAATGGTGCTGAGAAAACTGGATAGCCATATGCAGAAGAATGAAGCTAGAACCCTATCTCTCACCGTATACAAAAATCAAATCAAAATGGGTTGGTTATATATATGTGAATTTATATCTGGGTGTTTCACTGGTCTATGTGTCTGTTTTGATGTCAGTACCATGCTGATTTGGTTATGATAACTTTGTAGTATTTTTTGTAGTCAAGTAATGTGATGCCTCCAGCTTTGTTCTTTTTGCTCTGGGTTGCTTTAGCTATTCGGAGTCTTTTGTGCTTCCATTTAATTTTAGGATTTTTTTTTTTTTTCTGTGAAGAATGTCATTGGTATTTTGATAGGGATTGCATTGAATCTGTAAATTGCTTTGAGTAGTATGGCTATTTTAAGAATATTTTTTTCAATCCATAAGCATGGAATATCTTTTCATTTATAGTGCCCCCTTTGATTTCTTTAATCAGAGTTTTCCTCATATAGATCTTTCACTTCTTTGATTAGATTGATTCCTAGGTATTTTATATTGTAGCTATTATAAATGTGATTGCTTTCTTGTATTCCTTTTCAAATTGTTCATTGTTGGTGTACATAAATGCTACTGATTTTTGTATGTTGATTTTTGTATCTTGCAACTTTACTGTTTTTGTTGATCAGTTCTAACATGCTTTTGTTGTTGTTGTTGTTGTTGTTGAGTATTGGGTTTTTCTAGGTATAAGATCGTGTTGTTTATGAGCAAGGCAAGTTTGAGTTCTTCCTTTCCAATCTGGATGCTCTTTATTTCTTTCTCTCGCCTTAGTTGCTCTGGCCAACCACACCAAAAATGGATTCTCACGGCACAGAAGTTTTATATCAAAGCTGAACGCTGCACTTTTTTCTCCGTGCCTGGCCATGTTGTGGGCTCTGAAGAAAGTCAGGTGTCAGTGATTTGAGAAGGTAGGGAAGACTCTGAAGATGACAAGATGTACACGCCTTGCTCTCTGTACTAGGAGAATCCTTTGTCCTCTGCAGCTGAGATCTGTTCTAACTCCAGAGTCGCTCCTGAATTCTCTGCAGCAGTGGTCAAGAGGCTGAGACCTCTTCTCACTTTCAAAGTGCCCTGAATTGACTTGATGGGGCATTTTGGTTTAGTTTAGGCTCTGTCGCCTGCTGTATCCCCTCCTGAGAAGTGACTTGTCATGTGGTAACTTCTTACAGCATTGCTTTCAACTCACTCCAGGCTGGACCCTGGCTAGTCGGTGAGATGATCATCCAGTCTGTGTGAAGTATGCTATAGTTTTAGGCTGATAAGTATGTCATGCTGCTGTTATTTGAAAGCATGTATTAAACTTCAATTATATATTCTCTAAATGTGTGAAAGAAAACATGAAAGTGTGTTCTTTGGAGAGAATTGCTGCCACCAGGTACCTTTCATTCTAAAGGAAGCTTATTTTTTTTTTACCATAGAGGAAGTTCTCTTCTTGTGGTGGTATCTGCTCGTCAGTATATGTTCACCACTGTTTTGAATCCAGGGTTCTTTTGTGTTTAATATTCAAAAGAAGCCCCACTCTGTTTTGTGTTTAGGATAACAGGAACCTAGCACCTTGCCAAAAGGTAAAACTGCACGTTAAACATATGTTATTACACAATTTACATTCATTGATTTATCATACAATTCCATTGCAATTGATTTGACATTGTTTACGTGATGGCAACTAGCCTGTAAAACTGGATTGATATTTGATGTTTAAATGATTAGAATAATTTAGATTCTAAGTGAAGCTCCTTCACATGTAAAATGGAAACAAATAACATACAAATACGGTTGAGTGACTTTGTTCCCTAGTACAAAAGCAAGACAAGGCTTGAATTTAGCACTCATAACTGGTACAGAGCTTTGAGGCCTGGGTCAGGTTCGTCAAGCTCCGTGGTCTTGTTTCTTCCTCTCTACAGGTGGATGAAATCTACTTTGCAGGGTGTCTTAAGGACTAGGAAGATATATAAGGAGCTCAGTAAATAGATAATCATTTGATGATGATAATATTATTAGCAAACTAATTTTGCAGCTTAAATATTTACAAATGAATATTATTTTCAGAAGATTTTGTTGTTAGCTTCTTTGATGCTATATTTTGAAATCAACTATTAGATAAAAACCATGCCCAGAAATTCCCTACAACTCTTTGTTTTGCTGGTTAATTGTGTTTTTCCTGGGGGGCGGGGGGAGTGCCTTCTTTTTTTTCCTGGTAGAAATGTGAATGAGGCGAGGCTGGTGGTAATTTTAATCATAATCTAATAGAGAAAGAAAATACTATGTTTCAACTGTGATCCTTAATTTGGACTGGAAATGATAAAGCAATTGACAGTTTACTCTAAGCTGCAGGCAAGGATGAGTCATGGGACGTACTGAGCACAGAGCTCTTGGTACCGAGAGAGGTAAATGCTAGCCTGCAGAAATCTGCCATCACTCTTCTCTTGATCTTCCTTTTCTGTCTTTTCTCGTCTTTCATCTGACTGCTAAGTGTTCATATTCTCAGGCATCAAACAGCTGCAGGGATTTTCTTCCTCCTGAACTCTGGATGGCTAGAGGAATGGTCATACTGAGTTTGCTAATAGTGGGAATAACTTTGAAAATAAGACTAATGTAGAAAAAGAAAAAAAGATGTAAGAGCAGCTTAAAAGTTTGAAAACGAAAGAATTATTTTAGTAGAGTCTCAACATATGATATATTCATATTAATAAGGAAAAATTTAAATCCTGTGTTCTGCTTTTTCTTTTTTTCTCCCTCTGTCATTTTGATATTTGATGATTGCAACAATTTTCAGTAGATTTGATTTTTTTTGAGAAGATGAATAAAATGGGAATTGAGTATTTATATATGTTTTGGTATATTCATTGAATGATTAATTACAATGAGACACAATCTCTAGGTGTATATACTAGCTCTACAATCAAACATATTAAGCAGAAACCAAATATATAAAAATAGTTCTTACATTGGCAAAAATCGAAGTTCTCCAAATACTCATCAAATAAGAATTAACTATTTGTTTTACCAGTGACATCACGTGTTACTCAATAACATCAATCTAATTTGTTTTCATTTTCATAAGTAATAAGCACCCAGCCACAGGTTATATTCGATTATGAATGACTACACGATACAGACAGACACACTATGACAGAAGCGTGAAAAGACTAGTTACACATTCTGGTCCATGTAGCAGAAAGTCCAACAACTTGCAATTAACAGAACATCCCACAAACAGTGAATTATGCAAAAGAGATTTGCATCTTTCACTTACGAAGCAAGGGAAAGGGAGTGGTTGGTCTTTGCACGGATTCATCCTTTGGCATCTTTCTGCTCTCCTGTCCTTAGCCTGTGGTCTGTACTCTTATGCTCAGAAGATGACTGGGCACACCTTGGCACCATGTCTGTGTTCCCAGTAGGAGCACGTGCCAGCTTACCTTGTCTGTTTCAGCCAAGCATATGCTAGCTTTCCCATAGTCTCTGTCTGGTTCTTTCCGTTTACACATTGTTGATCAGAACTATCCTGTGGTCATCCTTAGCTGAAAGGAGGCCGGGATCATCAAGGCTTTCAGTTGCACACACGTCTTCCTGAGAGGTGTCCTTTCTATCTCATCATCAAAGCTTCTAGGGTTCTATCCATATCTCCAAAGGGGAAACTACATCTGGCAAAAGATGGAAAGCCCTGGGGAGACCAGTTGGAGTCTTCTGGCATCACGTCTATGCACAGAGCCTCCGAGCAGAGTCCAGGCCTTCCTGCTCTTCCTGGGAAAAGTCTGTCACCTTCCTCAGTACCACCAATCCCTAGGTCTTGGCTTGTACTTTGCTAGAACTGACCTTTGTTGCCTTGGATTATTTCTTGGGAAAATACAGAGATTTTTGGCTGCTCTGTCCCCAAATAGGCTGATTTAGTCTCTTCAGTCATTTAACCCGATGACTCCACTCTTTTTTAATTTCATGAATAGTTTACTCTTAAAAAAATAAGAATTTTTTGAGATAAAATCAGTTTGTGAATTACTAATAATTTTTTTCCATGTCTTCTTGGGCTCATCAAAAAGATCAGTTTTTTTCTTTAGGTTATTTGGAGAATAGAATATTTGTGGGATTACGAAGAAAAAGAAAAGAAGAACTAAAGTGAAGATGTCAATTAATTTGTGCTCAGCCTTTAAACCATGAATTGTTTTTTGTTATCTAACTGCATACAAGCTTGTGAGGCATTAACATGATACCTTGCTATGCTTTTCCTTTTAAAGCTTACGACGTGTGACTATCATTCTTCATGGTTGTCATTTCTGTGCTTTTTATTTTTTTTCTCTCGTTCTGCCTTTAAAAACTCTGACAGTTTCGTTTGCTTTTTTGATTTTTGCTTACACCTGGGAGGCTTCCTTCCTCTTGACCATTTCAGCTGTCAGAGCTGTTTTGATTGTTTCAGTCGTGCTCACTAGTGATCGGACTGGCATGCAACTCACGGGTCCCTTTTTGCTTCCCTTTCCCAAGGAGTCTTTTTTCGAAAACCACGTGGCCTCTGTGCCATGTGAGGCAAACCTCTGCTGGCAAATGCAGCACCCAAGCAGGAAGCACCTGGAAATAGGAGTCGTAGCAGAACTGAGGGTTGGCTGCAGCAGGGTCACATGGCCTTTACAGTCAGAGGACAGTGGAAAATACAGCAGAGATAGTTTGGAGAATCGCAAATTGTGTCAGACTGGCCTTTTAAAGATAACTTTTCATCCTGAAATAATGAGAGCCCCCCAGAATGTTGCAAAAAGAGCACTGAGAAGGCAGCTTCACCCTTCCCCAAGCTTGCCCCACTGGTCACGTTTGCATAACTGTCGTGTGGTGTCAAGGCCAGGAAATCGGTGCAATCTACAGAGCTTGTTCATGTTTCTCCAGCTTCTACGTGTACTTATGTGTGTGTATGTGTCTATATGTCTTTTTTTTGAAAGCAGGATTTATTGAGAGGACAGAAAAGCTCCCACATGCTTGTGTTAGGTAACTGCCACCACACCGAAGATACAGAACTGTTCTGTCACACAGAGAAGCTGCCTGGTGTGAACCCCTTATGCTCTCACCACTGCCCTCTCCCCTTCCTTCGCCTTTGGCAACCACTGATCTGGCTTCCAGCTCTATCATGTTTTCATCCTGAGAGTGTTATATGAATTCAGTCATGCATAAGCTGTCGAGATTGGCTTTTTTCCCCCCACCCAGCATAATGCCCCCGAGGTCTACTCATGTTGTCTGTATCAGTAGCTTGTTCCTTTTTGTCCCTGAGTGGTATTCCACTGTGTGGACGTACCAGCCATCCGATTTGTTTATCAGTTCACATTTGGGTTGTTTCTAGTTTTTAGCTGTGACAAATATTACAGTAAACATTACAGTAAACCTAAGATATGAGTATTTATGGATAGGTTTTATTTCTCTGGGATAAATGCTCAGGAATGTGATGACTGGGTCACATGGCAAGCGTTTGGTTAGTTTTATAAGAAATTGCCAAACTCTTTTCCACAGTTTCTGTGTGATTTTGCATTCCACCAGCCAAGTGGAATGTATGAAGGGTCCAGTTTATTTGCATCCTTGCCGGCATTTGGTATTGTCATAATTTTTTTATTTTTTGTCTTTTTTATAGAGACAAGGGCTCACTATGTTGCTCAGGCTGGTCACCAACTCCTGGGCTCAAGTAATCCTCCTGCCTTGGCCTCCCAATGTGCTGGGATGACAGGCGTGAGCCACGGCACCTGGCCTGTTGCCACTACTTTTTATGTTAGCTGCTCTTATGGGTGTGTAGTGATATGTCATTGTAGTTTTAATTTGCATTTTCCTTTAGCTATAAGGACTTGACCTTATCATTTTAATTTGACTTTGAAAGTTAAAAAAAAAAATTGTCTTTTACTTAGAACCTTCTCATTTGGACAGTCTCATATAGTCTTCAGTTCTGAATTATCAAAACTGTTGCTTTTATGTTTATCCATTGAGTGCAGAAAAAAATATTGCTTTTAAAAACAAGTTTCATTTAATTTGTTTACTTAAGTGGCAAGCAAATCTGAAATTTTGTGTTACATTTTTATTTGTAAGGATGAATTTGTTAAATCTTAACTAAGCCAATGTCAGTATTTTCCAAAATTAGTTTCTTTTATCTAACTGGAATTTGCCTTCGGTTTATTTCAACTTAATATTTACTTTGATGTTTATCAGGGCTCCTTATACTATAAATATATTATAAATCAGAGCACATCAATTTCCAAACAGAAATTGGCGAGATGTTGAGAGATGAAAGTTGTTAGTCTATTTATTTGGCAAAATTTAGGAACTTTATGAATAATATAGCTAAAAATGAATCCACTTCTAAATAGAAAGGTAAAGAGCTTTCTAGACTAAGTTTATTCGGCAGCTACGATTCAGATGGTGAGTCTGAGGCGCTAAACATCTGAAGTGACTTCAGCCAGCTCTGCTGATAAAAAACGTCATCCTTGTTATCATCACAATAATTACTGTTGCTACAATTTATTTAAACATCGTTGTATTTGCACTGGGGTCAGATTCCGCTTCTCAGAGGATGCTTTGAGGTGAAAGGCACGGCATGTGCCTCAGTTCAAAACAGCTCACAAAGGGCTCAATTTCATTCTGTAAATATCAAAGCATAAGTACATATTCTAAATTTTTGAAAATAATCCATATATGCCAATTTAGTTTACCAAGTTATTTTTCTGACTCGTGTTATGATGGTCACATGATTTTTCTGACTCATTATAGGTAAAAGGGGTTTCATTGTTAGTATTATAAGAGTTGCTTTTTCATACATGTGCGCTCTGAATTTTCCTGTTGTATATGTATGTTTTCACCTTCCTAAATATGAAAATGTTAAATTACATCTACGATTCATAAAATATAAAATTCATAAACTCTGAGGATAAAATATAGACACTGACCACATAGAGAAAAGTGTTCCCCACGAATGGTGTCCCAGGGTCCACATGGGCATCTGAGTCACAGGCTGTTTCATCCATTTATTTTCAACATCCTCTGTGTTACAGGCCTTTTTCTACATGATAGCAGAACAAGTCTGAGTAAGATACGCTTCCTATCTGATGGACTCAATTACAGAGGTAAACACAGTGGTAGTAGATATCTATGTGCAAGGGTCAGTGTAATCCAGGTGAAAGCGTACCTCGTTCTGTTAAGGAAGAGGAGACTAGATAGGCAACAAAGAAGTCGGAGGACAGTGCAGGTTTAGATTATATATTTGAGAGAAGAGCTTTTAGAGAAAGGGTTGGTATGACCCCACGAAAGATTAAAGGTGAAGGATTGTTTTTGACAATTTGAATTGCCTTACATTCTTACAGCTATTTCTCTATAAAAGGAAGAATGGGTCTTTAAGAATGTGGAGAAAGTCTATGAGATTCTTTGGAAATAGTCAACGAATATAATAACTAAGACATTAATCCTGGCTAAGACATTTAAGGAAGGTATCACATGAACTTTTGCACAGCGTTTGTTACTTCAAGTGAAAGTTGACTTGCAAAAATGGTTCAGTTGCAAAATGTGCTTGTGTAAGAATTGCCACATTGTGTGCGAACTGAAGCCTCTAAATCTGCTTGTACATCATGTCTGAAAACAGATCGGCTTGTTAACTTTATAGCAGATAAAGGAAAGGATGGAAGGCTATTTTTAGAGGCTGTGAGGCCGCTCCTGGGTGAGCTAAAGGCCCGTTCCTGAGTGAATCAGGGGACATTTAATGGGAGTTGCATGGGTAGGAGAGTCCCAGAAATGCAGACGAGTGCTGGAAGCCTCCTCCTGGCCCCACCTGGAATGGCGCTACTCCAGCAGGAATGGAGTATGAGTCACGTATGCAATTTAACGTTTTCCAGTGGCCACCTTAAATGAGGAAAAAGAAACAGATAAAATGAACTTGTGTAAGATCTGTTATTCAACCCAATGTATTCAAAATACCATTTCAACATGAAATTAAAAAAAAATTCAGATGAGTTATTTTACATGTTTTTTTAATACTAGGTCATTGAGCTCTGATGTGTGTTTTACATGGACAGCACATCTCGGTCAGGACTAGCTGCCTTTCAGTACCCTGTGATTATCCCGTCAGACAGTGCAGGTTTAGGTTATACATTTGAAAGAGGAGCTTTAAGAGAATGTGTTGGTGTGAACCCACAGAAAGATTAAAGGGGAAGTCGAGGAGGGAGAAAGGTTCAGTCAGCTCTGTGTTCGCCACAGAGGTGATTAGACCCCTAGAGATTCTGATTCTGCCTGACATAGGGACCCAGCTATTTCTGACTGGTGGCTTTTTTATGTCCAAAAGAGAATTAAATGGATGGCATCTTCCATGTAAACATGGAGACATGGCAAATGTGTAATTAACTGGGGCTGAGAGGATGGCCGTGTTCCCCCCAAGTTATTTGGCGTGGCTAGTCCACACTGACCTCTCATTTAGGTGACTCTTATTTATGATGTATTTTCTTATGCTAAATGCATGACATCCATCCCATGAAGCAAAACCACAAAAAATGCCACACAAAAACACGGGCCAAAGTAAACCTTGTCCTTCCCAGCGCAGGGACTGAGATCAGGTGACCGCCCGTCCTCTGCTCTGTCAGTCCTAGACCTTTCAGGATGTGCCAGCTTTACCCGGACCCATCCCAGACAGCAGCTGTTCCTAACTTTGTTGTCCCAAGAATCTTGCTTATGTGCAGTGACTCATTATGACTTGCATTATTCCTGAGCTGGTCTCTGTCTGTGAGAGTGGAGGGTGGGAAGGATTGCTTGGCTGTCACACCTAGAACCAGCGGCAGGGTTGTGGATGTGTGTATGCCCGGACATGTGTGTGCCCTGTGTCTTGTTTGTGTCCTTGTCTTAGAGATCTGCTTTTCTCATTTCTTCTGGATGGTAGCTTCTTCAGTATTTATCCTTCTTATATATTTTGTGCTTGCTCACTTTGAATGCTTCCTAGTTAACCTTGTAATCATGGTAAAAACATTTCTGCTTATGAAAGTATTTCCCTCCTGAGCCATCAATCACATCCTTCCAGTGGAATGCCGTTTTCTTCCTTGTTGTATTTTCCACGTCTGCCTGCTGATTCCCTGAGCATCTCTGTGATGCTGGCTGTGTGTTTTGAATTTAAGAAGAGGAGAATTTAGTTAGGGAGCGCAGTATGGCTTTTGGTGTTTTCTATAGAAATTAGAATAGAGGTGTGTACCCCAGGGGTGCTTTGCAAATCTGTATTGACTGAGAGTCTGGTCCAGCTTGTTCTGTACTATGAGAAATCTAGAAATATTTATTGCAGTGGTTGTCGGAGGGTCCCTAGAAACAGCTGAGAGTAATTCTTTTATCATGTAGCAGCCTGTGGTGGGCAAAACCCCTCTCACATACAGCTTAACCTTTCTCGTGTCTAATACCACTCGCGAAGAAGATTGTAATTTGTGCATTGTGCTTTTATCAGGTTGCTGTTCCCAATGCAGTTAGTGTAATTTTTCATTTCCTAACAGTCCTCGGGCAATTCTGCTTAACATGCTTTCTATTTCAGAACATTCTTCTATTTAAAAAACTTCTTTCGCCTCGGGCCCAACACGCTTTTCCAGCCAGGCCAGTGGTAATTTCTAGCTTTGCTGGCTGCACTCACCTCCACTGTTAAAAGTTCTGTGTGGATTTCCTAGGAGCATGCATGGTCCAGCAAAGGCCAGGATGCTTGTGCCTTCTATTTGGGGATAGTATTTGGTTCATAAGAATATTGTTTCATTTTTATTACTAGCTTTTATTTTTATTTCAGATCTGTTTTAGTTTTTTGTATCATAAACCACCATTTGTTTTTTTAATGAATGGACTTTTCATTTTCCACCTAACTTTTAAAGTTTTCCATAGAATTTTCTGAAACAATCATATCCACACTAGATTAAGAGACTGATTTACTGGTTTATTTTTAAGCATTCAAGTGAATCTAATGGGCAGCAGATTTCCTTTTGAGGGTGGTATCCTAAAAGTGAATGAAACAAGTTACCTGGCTTGCCATCCCGAGTGACCATGATTTGGGTTTGATTTAGGCTTTGGCTTGAGATGAGAAGCATTTTAAGTTGAGGTTCTCCGAGCTACTCTTTGGATCTGCATTTGGCCATAACGACATACTCTAGAGGGATTCAGGTTTTCAGTGGGGAAAGTCTGGTAAACAAAAGCATCTAAGAGAAAGCCTTTGTTCTCTTATCATAAGGTGCTACCGGCTGACACTGAGGTAGATTTTGAAACATCTATTATAATATCAAGGTTTTCAAGGGAATCTAGGGAAGATAGATAGACTTAAGGCTAACCTGAAATGAGAACTCTGGTTATATTATAAATATGTCTTATACACATGCATATATTATACATGTTACATCACATACACATATAACATGTATGATATACAAATGGCTTTTATAGCATGTCTCGTCTTAGTTGGAATACATGCTTTCCCATTCACTGTGCTGATTTCTGTGTTTAAACATGGGAGAAAATAGGGAATTTCCTCTCTTTGGGGATGTTCATCATAGCTTAAGGAGAAAGGAAGAAGGCTTCTATTTCGGGTTCTAGTTTGCATTTTAAATTTCCTTGCTTTTCCTCTCAACTCCCATCTGTGTTGACGTTTGGGAATTCTGTGGCTGCTCTTTCTTAAGTGGAGTGGAAGTGCTTAACACGGAATTTGCACTTTCAAATACAACCGAGGCGCTTTCGCATCCAGATTCACGCCAGGACTGAATAGGAATACTTGTTCTTTGGCCTAAAAAAAAAAAATCAAACCATTGAACTAAATATTTCTCAAGCTTGTAACTTTCCTGATGATTAGACATTATTAACAATCATTTTTGCATCAATGGAAAGTTGTGGCTGAAAATACAATGATAAATATTAAAGTTTAGATACTTAATATTTTATGTCATCTAAAATATTTTTAGAAAGATGTTTTGTTTGTTACTTCTATTTGTTAATGACATTGTGGTTTTATTTTATTTTTAATTAGAGTTCAATTATACCCTTAAAATACAACAGATTTGAATAAGCCATGAGTAGCTAGATCTGGTGCTGTGTACTTATGTTGGCTCGGAGCTCTGTGTTTTCTTAACCTTTTAAATCCAAGTCATTTGACATTTTCTCTTTCTATATGTGTATGTGTTGGTGGGGGGGGGAGAAAGAGAGAGAGAGAGAGAGAGAGAGAGAGAGAGAGAGAGAGAGGAAGAGAGAGAGACTGTGTTATGGTTCTTGGGTTGAGTAATTAGTGGCCTCAGTCCAGATACTGACAAGAGGTTTGGATGTATTGCCTAAGACTCTTTTTGGCTCTTAATGTTTGTGATGGATTCTTTTAGTCAAAATTATATTTTAGATTTGAAATAAATTTGTGTGTGTGTGTGTGTTTTCTGACGCCCTTGGGCAATATAGTAGACGTTTGTTGTCATGTCTGAGTGCAGCCATGAGACTGGCCATCCAGAGGCGCTATTCTTAGCCACTTGTATGGTCAGAGAGAAAAGACAACATCCCACAATGTGTTTAGTGATCTGAGCCTCCCCATCTTCAACCTGGGCCTTGTCCAGTGGCCTTTACCTAGTTACTGCAGCAATTTCCCTAAATTGTACTTCTCTTCTCCCTAATGTACAGATGAGAAAAAAAGTAAATAGAAGTTAGGTAATCTTCAATATGTGACCATGTATTGGTCATGATTGTTTGCTTTTGTTTTTTGTTTTGTTTTCACTTTTCTTAAGGACCAGCATTACCTATGAGTAGGTACTAGTTAACAAAAGAAAAAAAAAGAAAAAAGAAAGATATTCTCCTATGCACAGTTGGAACTCACATTTTCTTGGAGCTAAGACAAAATTCAGGTGTAGTCAAAAGTGGAAAATTATAGATTAAATAAAAGCTCTGTAACCCTGAATTGTACCCCACATCTTTAAAAAACAAAAAGCATTGTAATATGTATCGGTCCAGTTTTATTTTTAATTGTTTATCATGGTCTATAGAAGGGAATTAAAAAAACTTAAGCAGAAGCCATGCCTAATTTATATAATGTTTGGATATGTTTTCGTGGTTAAAAATAAAAATTAAAAAAACTGGCAGCAATATTTTCGAAAGGAATAGAATATATGTCAGCTCTCAAAGGATGATAAACCAAGGTAAATTTGGTGTAACCAGTTTTGGAAGCCTCGTGGAAAAATTCAAGTCAATAGTGAAAACTCTCAATAAAATCAAGTCAACTTAGAGGATCAGGGAGACTACATTATTGTATTGTCCAAGCTGATGGACAGGGCAAGGTATTTTATTTTTCTATTAAGGAAAGATAGATTCTTAGATCTGCCCTCACCTAAGACAGGCATTGAGTCACTCAATATTTGCCAGATTATGTGTTATCTTCTAGAGGGTGCCACCTCTATCTTTTGTTCTTGAGTAACTTACTGGCTAGTTGGAAGTAATAGGAACAATCTAGTGATACATGCAGGCATATAAATGTTAGATATCCAAACATATATTTTGGATGTTATATATCCAAACATGTATTTTGGATATTATATGTCCAAAATAAATTCCTTGTTTTGGAAGCCATACACTTGGAAATTTTGATGTGTTTCACATGAAATATTTTGCTTTAGATATACAGAATTGCTGATAGGTAGGCTGGCAGTGTACATTGCAGCGGTTGAAAGCTGAGGCTTGGCTCAGCAGGCCTGGGTTCAAATCTTAGCCGCCTAATTTATTAGCTAAGTGCTATGGACTGAATGTTTGTATCTCGCTCCTCAGCCCTCCAATTTTCATGTTGAAATCTTAACTCCCAAAGTGATGGTATTGAGAGGTGGAGCCTCTGGGAGGTGATTAGGTCATGAGGGCAAGGCCCTTCTGAATGGAATGAGTTTCTTTATTAAAAAGGCTCCAGAGAGAAGATTTGCTCCTTATGTCATGTAAAGGAGCCACAATGTTGCACCAGCTATGGAGCAGAGAGCCCTCACCAGATACGGAACCCGGTGGCACCTTGATCTTGAACTTCCCAGCCTCCAGAACTGTGAGCAATAAATTTCTGATGTTTAGAAATTACCCATCTAAGACATTTTGTTAAATTTTGTAACAGCAACCCGAAAGACACTAACTTTATGACCCAGATAAGTTATTTAACTTCCCTAACCCTTAATTTTGTAATCTGTAATATGACGATAGTAATCCCAGCTGTATGGAGATTTTGCGAGGATTAAATGGGATAATCCCTATGAAGACTGCCTGGTGAGAAGTACTGTTCCACAACTACTATGAATAATGATGAGAAGCTACAGAAACTGAAGTGATCTGTGGAATTATATTCCCAAGGATGCAATTTGCATGATGTTCTAAACTGGTGAGGACAAGAGCAAAACACCTAATCACACACATTCCCTAACAATGATAATTTTTCCCTAGCTTTCTCCTTCCATCTTATTACATTCATTACCGTAGCTTTATACCAGTGCCTTCTAACCTATAGTGAAGGAACAGTCTTTTTCCCCCCTAATTTCTAATCTACCAGAGACCGATACTTTTCTAAAATTAAAAACATTAAATTGAACAAAGGAGATGCATAAGATAAAAGTGCCAGTTTTTAAATTAGATTCAACAGATATCAACATGCTGTGTATACGTGCTGTGTAAGTTTCTAGATGCTTGCCCTCAGTTTTGATACTTAGCGCATCCTCGAGCAGTGATAATCAGTTGGCAGCTCAGCACTGGTCCATGGATCACATGTTTGAGAAGTATTGCTTTAAATATCATCTACGAGGGGTGACACCCAAAAACTCTTTCTCCTCCCACCCACCCAGCCAACCCATCATCTGTGTCCTATGAACTCGCCATTGTTTCATATCTTCACGTCTTCACTGTCTGATCCAACTTATTCACAGACTGGCCTTTCCTGCATCTACAGCGTACACCTTTCCTTCCATTCTCCATATAGCTACAAAATGATTTTCCTAAAAACATGTCTATTTATAACCTTTTAATGGCTTCATGCCATAATTATAGATTTCCTTGGTTGACTGGTAGGTAAAAATTACATTTTCCTTTTTTTTTTTTTGAGTCGGATCTCACTCTGTCACCCAGGCAGGAGTGCAGTGGCACACAGCTCATGGCCACCACAGTTATGACCTGCTGGGCTCAGGTGATCCTTCTGCCTCAGCCTTCCAAGTGGCTGGAACCACAGGCATGCCCCACCACACCCGGCTAATTTTTCTTGATTTATTGTAGAGATGAGGTCTTGCCATGTTGCTCAGGCTGGTCTTGAAGCCCTAAACTGAGGCAGTCCTCTTTCCTCTGCCTCACAAAGTGCTGAGATTACAGGCGTGAGCCGCCTTGTCTGGCCTAGCAATTATGTTTCAAAGGGGTAAGAGGTGGTCACAGAACTCCAGGTGGGTGGCTGTGTTAGCTTAGACTGGAGTGGTAGTTGTGACTGCCAGATATTGAGATTAATAGGGAATAATCCAGAGGTTGGAGACCACTGAGAAAGTTCTACAGGGAGAAGGAATCCACTGTCTTTTTGAAGTTACTGCATGCCTCTCAGTTCCTGCAGGATCCCAGCCTTTCACAGGGAGGATTGGCCTCTAGGTAACAAGCTAGCTGGTGTCAGTAGCGCCCGGGAGGTGCATTGTAGGGTTGGAGTCTAAGAAAGTAGACTAAGGAGGAGGCAGCCTTCTGATATGAGTGCACTTAATTCAGCTTGAGCCCGATTTATGCACGGGAGTGTTCTTAACAGGAGTCTAGGTTTAATGTGTTACCTTGAGCTTCCAGAAATGGTTCAACCATCTGCATGGTTATTTGCCTGAAACTTGGGTTCCACAATGGCCAGCGATGAGTATGATTGAGACCCTGAACAGCTGTAGCTGTGGAGAGGGGCCAGGTGCAGAAAGAGGAGAGTCCTCTCCTGGACATCCTCACTGTGGCCCCGTGGGATTCCAGAGAACATGCCTTTGGTTAAGAATCGATGAATGAGACTGGGCACAATGGCTCATGCCCATAATCCCAGAACTTTGGGAGGCTGAGTCGGGAGGATTACTTGGAAGACAGGAGTTTGGGACCAGCCTAAGCAACATAGTGAGACCTCTCCTCTACAAAAAAGAAAAAAAAAAAAAAAATTAGCCAGGAACGATGGCTTACAACTGTAGTTCCAGATACTCTGGAGGCTGAGGCAGAAGGATCACCTGAACCCAGGAGGTCTAGGCTGTAGTGAGCTGTGATCGTGCCACTGTACTCTAGCCTGGGCAACAGAGTGAGACTTCAATTAAAAAAAAAATAGAATTGAGGAATTAATTGGTGGCTTCAGGCTTGGGAATGCCATTGCGATATGCTGCCATTGGCCTAGACATGCTGATTTCGGTGGGATCATGGGATTCTGGGTGGCAAAGGGTTTTTTTGCCAGTGCTTAGGTTTCATGGGTAAGGTACCTGTCATTTTCTTAATAGGTTTCAGTGTGGAGTGGCTGTCAGTATGTCGAGATGCAACCTTCATTGGGGGCAGCTAATTAATCATAATGTCCTGAGGAATACAATAAATTGGCAGTTTACTAAATTTTTACTTGATCTCTGTAACTGGGGAAATTCTAGGTGTGTTGAGCAGAAACTAGCCTTGTGTTTCTGATATAGGAGCCCCTGGAAGCCACCGATTAAATGGGAGGCTGATTTCCCTTGAGAAAGGACATGAAATACTACCAGACATATACACATTAAATCTTCCAAGGCTTTCCTAGAGGGACATGCTGTTGACAGGGAAAAAGCTCAGACTTTTTGAAAATTAATACAGAATGGGTTCTGGATTAATCCTTGGGGAACCCCTGAATGCCACTATGGCCTATCATTCAGACTTGAGGCTTGTGGAGGTCACTTGGTAAGTTGACTGTTAGCCAGGTTGGCATCACTGTGGGTCCAGTGGCCTGGCAGACTGACCCTGTTAAAGATAACGTTCCCGCCTCCTGAATGCATGGTTGCTGCAGACTTGGGAGCTGGAAGGATTTCACACTGTCGCCTAGTGGGGTGAGGACTGTTTAGGAAGAGAGTGGAAGCCCCTGACACTGCCTTTCACTAACAACAGACAAAACCGCCAGCAGTGTTACATCCCGGGAAACATTGCGGGAGGAAGACCGCCTTCAAAGTCTTCTGAGATGCAGCCGCAGAGTCCTGAAACATCCCCGTTTTGTTTGCTGATTGGACGGATCTTGGAGAACAACTAAAGAGAGAGGAAACTCCATCAGAGAGTGACTCAAATTGCTTTACTTTCCAAAATATAGTTTCAGTATACATAGGTCGCCCCTTTCCGTGGGGATATGTCCCAAGGCTCTCCACCAGAAGCCTGAAGCTGTGAATGGTACTAAGCCCTGTATATGCTGTGTTTATTTCGTCTGGTAACTGAGATGGCTACCGAGAAGTGGAACAGGCAGGCAGTGTAGACAGCATGGGTACCCTGTCAAGGGGAGGTCCCACCACGCTACTCAGGATGGCATACAGTTTAAAACTTGGGGATTGCTTATTTCTGGAATTCTCCATTTAATATTTTTTGCACCACAGTGGATCCAGGTGGCTGGAGCTGCAGTTGCGTGTGGTGGAGGTGACTACTGTCGTGTTTTGCACCTGGCATGCAGCAGTTATCTGGATCCTTTTAAAATGTTTTTTCTTCTACACCAGTTAGTGGATTAGTGACAGATTGCCTTCAGGGAGCAAGGGGAGCTGACGGAACACCTGCACGGCTTTAGGGCCAGGCGATGACCATCATCGGAATGTCTAGAAAACATCTTCTGAGCCACTACATGGAAGCCACCCTGTGAGCAGGAGACAGCATGTAGCCTCGAGTCTTAGTAGGACTCACACACACCAGATGGCGGATGGTCAACTCTGCACTTTAAAGCTGGAAGTTCCGTAGAACTTAATAGAGTGTTAAATGTGGGTTAAAAAAGCCCTTCTGAGTCTGTAGGGTTTTTTTAACCCACATTTCTGGTGTTTAATTAATTAAAGAACAACAGAGAACGCCATGTTAATTTGAAAAGAGAGTAATCACTTTGGATAACATCCAGTTGAACCTCTGAATCACACACTTCATAGTTTTTTGACTTGAGCTTTGTCTTTGAATTGTGATTATTTTTTGTTGAAGTTTTTCAACTGGAAAGTATATTTCTTTTACATACACACACTCATGTAAAAATTAAAATGCATTTAGAAATGCAACTCTGTAGCTTAAAGATTTCTATATAAAACTAAAAATAAATGTTGTTTTGGAAAACTGGAGACATAAAGCAGAGTTTTTACCCTTAAGGTGTTTCTCATAGATCATACCTAGTGCTCTTAAGTAAAATCTCATTTATGTTTAGTAAAATAACAGATGATCACAGGAAACAAGCACTTTTGTAGAGGAGAGGCATATCTGTCCAACTCTCTTACCTTTTTTGTTCAAGCGAAGAAACAGAATTAATCCCAGCAACTTTATTGAGTATCTACTCTGTGCCAGGTCTTGTTCTGGAAACTTAGACTATAAGAGTTAGCAAAACAGACTCAAGGTCACTCATTTGAGGAGCTTACCTTCTAGTAGCAGGAGACAGGGGATACACAATAAGCATGGCAAATAATGCAGGATTAATGCCATGGCATCGAAGAGTGTAAGAAAATGAGTTTGGGACAGGTGTGTGTGTGTGTGTGTATGTGTGTGTGTGTGTGTGTGTGTGTGTGATTTGAGGTCTCACTCTGTTGCCCAGGCTGCAGTGCAGTGGCATGATCACAGCTCACCATAGCCTCAACCTCCTGAACTCAGGTGATCCTCCTGCCTCAGCCTCTAGAGCAGTTGGGACTATAGGTTTAGGCCACTATGCCCAGCTAAGTTTTAAAAATCGTGTTGCCCAAGCTGGTCTTAAACACCTGAATTCAAGAAATCCTCCCATGTTGGCCTCCCAAAGTGCTGGGATTATAGGCATGAGCCACTGTGCCCATCCAGGGCAGTTTTAAATGGGCATGTTCTAGGTAAAGAACTATGGGGAAGCTAACATCTGTGGAAGGACCGGAAGGGGAATTAGTTGGGCAGATGTTTGGTGGAAGAGTATTCCAGACCTGGGGAGTGGCCAGTGCCAAAGTCCCTAGCAGGGGTTTGCTTGGAGCATTCAGGAAACAGCAGGTAAGATGGCTTGTCTGGGACAGAATGAGCTAGGGACAGAGTGATAAGAGAGGACTAAAGAAACACGTGGCAGTAAGGCTCAGATCATGCAAGTACTTGCATGTGACTGTAAGGACTTTGGTTGGGTTTGACACTGAGTGACACGGGGAGCCGTTGAAGGGTTTTAAAGACGAGAAATGACATGATCTTATGACTTAAAATGTTTGCTCTTGGTGACTGCGTTGGCAACAGATTGCAGGAGGCAACAATGTCCACAGGGAGACTAGCTAGGGCTGTCTAGCGGTCCTGGCGAGAGAGCATGGTGGCTTGGGTCCGCATCTTAGCAGGGATGGCTGTCCAAAGCGTTTGGATTCTGGGTCTGTGATGAAAGCCGAGTCAGAAAGACCTCATGCTGGATTGGATGTGAGAGAACAGGAGGAGTCAAGGATGACACCTAAATTGCTGGAATGAACAAAAGGAAAAACTTAAGCGACCTGGGCACAAGTTGTCATCGAGTGAGTTACAGGAACAGAAATGGAACTTGGATTTCAGTATTTATAGCTTGCAGCTTTAAATGCCTAAATCTTGCAAATTTTAGAAACAATGACCACATTTATTGGGAATATTGTTTTGCATATTGTAATCTGGGATTTTAAAAATTTTGGAAGGAAATGGACTTGCTGTCTGTTTGCCTACTATAAGACATGTTGTATTGCAGTCTCATGTGTCTTGTTAGTGAGTGACAGTCATCTTGAGTCAGCAGACTTTCTTTTGGCCTGGAGGGGCAGATGAAGGATGCCCGGTTCTGTCTTCCCCCTTTGCCTTCCAGCCTGTTCTCTTGTCCTTTCTCCGGGGAGAAAATTGGGTTCCCATCAGCTGCAGTGCCGTCACGCGATGCCAGCCAGGACCCACCTCCCCGAAATGCCAAAGACTGGCTGCATCTTTGTGTCTTTGTGAAGGACTGTGTTCTTCACAGAAGGTGGCACAGAGATAAAGAGAAAGCAGCTGATGCGAGTGATGTTCAGCACAGTTGCCAGGGCCTGTCTCTGTGGATGGTCGTGAGGCACCCCATTGTTTGTGCCACAGCTGCCTCCACCCGGTTGTACGGGTCTTGATGAGCTTAACCTCGACTCCTACAGGGTGTGAGCCTTCACCTAGACTAAGAGGCTTCCTGTGTATTCCTGATTCTAAACATAGTGCTCCTGGCCTCCACTGTGAAACCACCACCACATTTCTTTTCCTCCCTCCACGGTTCTGTGGCCTGAGGAGCACAGAGTGGCCGCAGAGTGGTCTTAGCTTTCAATTGATTGACAATGTGACCATAGCCCTTGGGGGAAGAATTCTCCCCTTGAGCACAAGAACCTCCAAACTCACCAGCCCAAAGTTGGGGTGTGAAGCAAAGTTCTTCCAGTGGCTTGTCTGTTATAACAGTGAGGGGTTCTAGTCCCTCCTGGACCCACGTCCCGCCTAGGGGGCAGATGACACCATACATAGGCTATGCATGCACCATCATGCCTGGCTAAATTTTTGATACATTGTAGAGACGAGGTCTTGCCATGTTGCCCAGGTAGATCTTGAACTCCTGGGCTCAAGCAATCCTCCCGCCTTGGCCTCCTAAAGTGTCGGGACTACAGGCGTGAGCCACCACACCCAGCCAGGTTTTCTGTGATTATACATCTTTTTGTATAGGAGGGCATCAGTAATGATTTGATTTAGGGTTAGAGTTTGGAGTTAATTTCATAGTAATAGTCTTTCTTGTTATACCTTTTTCGTTGTCGAGGACATTTTTTTCTTTTCCTTTTTTGCCTCTCCTAACCCCCTTCTTTCCTTCTTTTTTCTATTTTTTCCCCTTTCTTTCTTATGGCCAAGTAGTAATTAGAATGTGCTTCTGTGGTACATATCATGGCTCTATGTGGCTAAGCTAAAGGTCTCAGCTCCAGACTGAACTGGTCTTTCCCTGCTACCTGCATTTACGGTTTTTTGTTATTTTTTGAGTTGGAGTCTCACTCCGTCGCCCAGACTGGAGTGCAGTGGCTGCTCCCGGCCACCACAGCCTCGACCTGCTGGGCTCCGGCGATCCTTCCACTTCAGCCTTCCAAGTAGCTGGAACTACAGGCGCGCACTACCATGCCCCGCTAATTTTTTGATTTGTTGTAGAGATGAGGTCTCGCCAAGTTGCCCAGGAGGGTCTCGAGCCCGCGGGCTCAGGCAATTCACTCACTTCAGCCTCCCAAAGCGCGGGATGACAGGCTGAGCCACCGAGCCCGGCTTGCATTTACTGTTAATACCTACCTCTCTCAGTTCTTAGAGGAGGAATAGATGATGTGATTTTGGGTTATTTCTATTGTCTCTCTCTGTTAGAATAGATCTATGGTCAGGGTAATTAGAAAGCTTATGACTAGAATTTGAATAAATTAATTTTTCTTGCATTATTATAGTTCTTCCTCACGCCCACCTGTAAAGTTCCTGCTTCAGAAATTACTAAATTTTTGCCTTTTTTTTTTAAAACAAAGTTTAAATTACTTCCCATGCATTTAATTATTTTTAGGACGATAGACATTTTTGATTCTATAATATGTATTTGAGGCAGATTCTTGCTCAAGGAGACATTTTAAATTCAGGAAGCTTGACATCGCTCTTCCCTTTCCTTGGTATTATTATATCTTTTGGTTCATTTGCAATGTTTTATAACGTTTGTGATTCAACAGCTGATTATATACAGATAAAACAGGTACTGCCAGGAAACTAAGTTTTTATTGGCAACTCTGTGCTCTGTGGCAATTGAGGGTTAATTGACAATTCTATGTAATTATGTAATATCCTAAAGAATCATTGTATGAGCATCTTTAAAAATAATCTTTTGCCTTGACAATTCTGGCTGGGTGTCAGTTTTAGTGAAACAAGGCTACATTTAAGAATCTTTTCCTTTGGAGGCCATCAGGACAGGCTGGGATTATGAGAAACCAAATGTCACTTCAATTTATTCAGCACAAATTTATTTTCCAAAGAAGCTTAAAAATACACTGCCTACTTTTTTTCCATTTTTGCTGAAAGTCTCATTTTCTGTATTGATGATCATATTATCTTTTCTACTTTAGCTTGGAATTTGTAAAAGTTTCTCATTGTAATCTGAAGACTTGCATTGGAGTCATTTGGCTTTATTTCTTATTTTTATTTTTGAGTCAGGATCTTTGTCGGCCAGGCAAAGGTGCCACATCATGGCTCACCACAGCCTTGATCTCTTGGGCTCATGTGATCCATCCACCTCAGCCTCCTGAGAAGCTGGGGCTACAGGCACGCACCACTGTGCCTGGCTATTTTTTTGATTTTTTAAAAATAGAGATGAAGTTTTGCCGTGTTGCCCAAACTAGTCTTGAACTCCTGGGATCAAGCAGTCCTCCCACCTCGGTCTCCCAATGTTCTGGGATTACAGGCGTGAGCCATATGATTTTTTTTCCCTTTCTCATGGCAGATTAGTAATTTGTGACCCTTTTGTTTGTTCTCAGATAATGAGATCTGTAGGTCTCTTTTAGAAAGGTGTTACAAATATCGCATCAAGGAAAGAGAATGTGTGACCTTTGCACAATTCCTTTCTGAAGGGAATTTTGCCTAGGAATTAAGCATGCTTGCATTTTCATATTTTTATCAGAGAACATCAAGTGCCCTAGCTGTTGAACTGCCTCTGTTTGGAAATTTGATTGATTTGATGTTACCATGGCCATCATTTCTGCCTTAGAGAAGAGAATAACAACAAAAAACCCAGGACCCTCTACCCACTCCAGCCCTCACTGCGAACACTGAATAAGTCTCCGTGTTGTAGACACCTTGTTTACTTTGGCTTCATGAACTCTTTGTTTGGTGCCCAAAGCCAAGTGAGCATCGCCAGTTCTTAGGGAATGAGTGCTGGGACCTTGGGAAGAGCTCCTCTGTTGGTGCACTCTTGAAACATGCTCCTGAATGCCCCCCTGTTGCTTACTGTCTTCCCTGGACAGTCATGGACCGCACAAGATGTTTTGGTCAATGATGGACCAGCATGCAGTGATGGTCCCATAAAAGTCTAACGCAGCCAGAGCCTTCTTTTTTTTTTTTTTTGTAGCTGAAGCCTTTTTATTGTCTAGGATATCCTAGCCATTGTAACATTGTAGTGCAAGGCACGCTCTTCGTGTGCCAATGATAATAAATGGCTATGATTCATTTCTGTATTTACGGTACTGTATTTTAATCATTAGTTTAGAGTATACTCCTTCTTCTTCTATAGTTCACTGTGACAAGCCTCAGGCAGGTCCTTGAGGAGGCGTTCCAGAAGAAGGCATCCTTATCCTAGGGGATGACAGCTCCATCTGTGTCGTTGTCCCCAAAGACCTCCAGTGGGACGAGATGTGGAAGTGGAAGAGAGTGATATCGATGATCCCGACCCTGTGTCG
The DNA here is from genome assembly GCA_963574415.1 of Tarsius wallacei. Classification (NCBI taxonomy): domain Eukaryota; kingdom Metazoa; phylum Chordata; class Mammalia; order Primates; family Tarsiidae; genus Tarsius; species Tarsius wallacei. The sequence continues at coordinate 9,898 of CAUYQG010109345.1, read as the reverse complement.
GCCAAGCCTCATGTGTGTGTTTCTGACTTTGCTTTTAATGAAAAAGTTTAAAAAGTAACCAAAAAATGAGAAAAAGCTAATAGAATAAAGATATAAAGAAAGAGCATCTGTTTGTACAGCTGTACAAGGTGTTTGTGCTTTAAGCTAAGTTAAAAGAGTCAAAAAGTTTAAAAAATTAAAACATTGATAAAGTAAAAGTTACAGTATACTAGGTTGATTTATTATTGAAGAACATTTTAAAAAATATAAGTGTAGTGTAGCCTAAGCATGCAGTGTGCATACAGTTGACGGTAGTGCACAGTAAGGTCCCAGGACTTTGTGTTCATGCACCACTCACTCACTGACTCACCCACAGTGACTTCTAGTCCTGCAAGCTCCTTTATGGTAAGTGCCCTAGACAGGTGGACCATTTTTTAATCTTTCTTACCGGGTTTCTATTTATTTATTTATTTTTTTGAGTTAGTTTCACTCTGTCGCCCAGGCTGCAGTGCAGTGGCACGCTCATGGCCACCGCAGCCTCGACCTGCTGGGCTCAGGTGATCCGCCTCAGCCTTCCAAGTAGCTAGTACTACAGGCACGTGTCACCCTGGCCAGCTAATTTTTTGAATTATTGTAGAGACGAGGTCTTGCCATGTTGTCCAGACTGGTCTCAAACCCCTGGGCTCAGGTAATCCTCTTGCCTCCACCTCCCAAAGTGCTGGAATTACAGGCATGAACCACCTCGCTGGCCAAATTTCCTTCTATGTTTAGGTATGTTTAGATGCACAGATTGTGTTACAGTTGCCTAAAGTATTCATCATTTACAGTTGCGTATAGTTGCATCCATTGTGTTACAGTTGCCTACGGTATTCAATACAGTGGTGTGTTGCACAGGATTGTAACCTAAGAGTAGTAGGCTACACTGTATAGCCTAGGTGTGTAGTGGGCTGCACCACAAAGGTGTGTGCAAGTGCATTCTCTGATGTTCAAATAACGGTGAAATCACCAATGGACACAGTTCTCGTAACGTGTACCTATGGCTAAGAGCTGCATGGCTGGATAACTCTCCTATACGTAGCCCTTTGAGTGGTCTCTGCTTCTTGGTGTCCCGAAATGAACATCTTGTTCATTCTTGTTCTTCATAAGAAACCAAAGATCTGTTTGAGAGATGGGGCCTTTCTCATACATAGTTTCAATACTGATGTGTGTCTCAGGAAAGGCCTGGGGTTACTTTTAGTGAAATAATCTCCTTACGGGGACGTTTGGGTAGAGACTATGATTCTGAATGAAAAAATATGATCTTACAAAAAAGAAATATATTTAAATTTTGCCAAAATTGGAACGTCAGATCCAACTGGGTTTCTAATGGGATTCACGTTATTCCTTTCAAAAGGCAAAACAAGTCTTCTTGGTGCTCGGTTCAAGCCACCTTTCTTAAGAGGCAATGTATCCATCGGTAGACATCTAAAGCAGATGGGTGTACAGGTAGTGCTATGAAAAAGTTACTGTTTATAAGCCTGTTTTTGGGCCTCATGTCCAGAAATTGGGTCTAACAATAGGCATTTGGGCAAGCATCTCAGAAATCTCAAGTTTCCTAAGCATCCCAGTTGAGTCAGCTGCAGACGGACAGCACTTAGAGAAACATACTTTTTGGAAATAACATGTAAGTTAAAATGCAATCATTGGCTTTAAAGAACTTATGTGACTCAAGTGTCTAAAATTAGCATTTAGGTTGAGAATGTTTGGATAGGAAGGCATTTTCACTTCTTTTTCAAATTTTAGATTTGCATTTTTTATTTTTAGGAAATTAATTTTTGCTTCTGATGAATGAAACTTTTCTCTCAATGGAAAGTGCCACATTTTCACATATACAGATGAAATCATTAGATCGGTGCTTGCCTGCCTGAGGTGTTGTGTCTGCAGGCGGTTTAGGAGCTGTTTGGACAGCTATGGGAACTGTGTTTGAACATTTTGGAATACCTTTTTTGTAATCAGTTGGGGGCTTTACTTTTTTTTCTATAGAAACTTTTTTCCCCCCCTGGGAGACCTGTAGTTTTTTTTTTCCTCCAAGAAAAATCTTGGCGAGTGAGTAACTTTGGTTAATTTTAATATACATCTTGATATCACAGAACCGTAGGAAATAACAAGTCCACAGTAACTTAATGCACTTATTTTCACGCTTGGAAGCATTTTCATCTCTTACGTTTAGAATGTGAATATGCAAATGCTGGTAGATACTATTTTTAATGTGAACTTGGAAGCAAATCCAGGCCCACTCAAAGTGAGCTGTATACAATGTTTTAAAGACCTGCTCACGTGTTTGCTGTAGAATGCATCTTTTGCTGCTTTTGGGCTTTTCTCAATTATAGCATGTTCACTGAACCAGTGCGAGAATTGAGACAGGAGTCTTGTGGAGAAAAACGTCAAATATACTTTTCTCAGCAGCTGCTGAGCTGCCCAGGTCTTGATGGGGAATAATTATTGTTTAGGTGTTGACTCTAGTAGCAAGTTAAAGGGAGGGAATCTGAAACCTGGTGTTTTCCAGGGATTAGAAATAAAAGCCAAGAAAGCGGAACAGGCAGACACATGTGAGGCTCAGGCTTTGAGTTTGGAGGAGATGGGAGGCCGCAGGACTCCACCGCCCTGGTCTTGCAGCCTGACCACAAGCAGGACACAGAGTGGTGGCCTGGCCGGAGACTGGTCATCACGTGGCCTTCTCTGGGAGTTATTCTTTTTTTCATTTTTTTAATTTTAAAGATGTGGGGCACAACTCAGGCTTAGGCATACAAACATTCATTATGCAGGTGCCCTTGTGGATGAGGTGTGCCCCCCACTCCCCTGGCAGTTTCCCACTACTGCCAGTCCCTTTCTTGTAGTATTTCGATAGTTGTTCAAGGGCTGCTTATGAGTGAGAACATGTGATATTCAGTTCTTTGTTTCTGCGATAGATCACTCAGTATTATAGCCTCTAAGTCTCTGGAGGTTTTTCAACAGAAATAAGGTGACTCTTGAGGGTGCAGCGCTGGACTTCTGTGCTTGGGTGGGACCAGTCTGAGACAAAAAGCACGAGTGGGTCATGCCTCAGTGCTACCTCCGTTGGTGTTTGTGGTCAGTAATCGTGGCTTTGAGGATGGTGCCGGAAGTCAGAAGAAAGGTGGGGAATAGCTATTGAGGCAACAGTCATAAAATGGATCTACCACTGGGACTGTCTGTGCAGCAGGCCGTGAAGTCATTTAAGATCTACTTTAAAAAATATATATATAGGTCAGGCACAGTGACTCACGTCTATAATCCCAGCACTTTGGGAGGCCGAGGTAAGAGAATTGCCTGAGCCCACGGGGTAACTTGGCAAGACCTCATCTCTACAATAAGTCAAAAACGTTAGCCAGGCGTGGTGGCGCGTACCTGTAGTTCCAGCTACTTTGAAGGCTGAGGCAGAAGGATCACCTGAGCCCAGCAGGTCGAGGCTGCGGTGGCCATGAGTGTGCCACTGTGCTCCAGCCTGGGTGACAGAGTGAGACTCCAACTAAAAAAATAAATAAATAAAATAAATTTTTATATATGGTGAAAAAAATGAAATAACTTTTTCTGTGGTCCTGTCCACGGTTCTTTTTATTTAAATATGGCACCTTTGATGTTGCAGGCTTCTTTTTAGTTACAAGGACATGTGTCAGTTTCTGGTGTGGGGTAGGGTTGACATTTTGAAAATGAGCAAAGTACGGAGATGTTGGTATGTTGTATCCTTGAGGAGATGATAATGTGAGCAAATAACACTGAGAAGCCTTGCCAGTCTGTAATTCTTGAAGACAGGTACTGCATTGTGTTCATTTCTCTTTAGTTCCAGTTATATTTCACTCTTGAGTGCCTACTGTTGTTAGGCACCTGATTAGGTATGGGATGTAAGTAGAAGGTGATGTGTATGCATGTATGATACATGGGGTGCCAACAAAGGTACGCACTTTTTAAGTATGATGTTCACTCAGAAGATGGTGTTAATCAAGTGAATGCTAGTATCACCATGTGATAGGCAGGACAGTCAAAGAAAATGGCGGAAGCATGATTGAGTGAATGTCATACTACACATTGTTACCATGATTCAATTCAACTTTGAAAAGTAATACATAGATAACATAGCATAAAATGTGTATCAATCTTTTTGGTACTCCATATATATATGGTGTGTGTGAATGTGTGTGCGTGTGTGTGTGTTTATACATATACTTGTGTGTGCCCATGCACATGCCCTAGAGCCTAAATTCTTTTTGAATGAATTGCTAAAGGAAAATGAATATAGGCAGAGTCTTGAGACTTAAGGCGCCTCATGCATTCTATTTCATCAGCGTGGTCAGTGTTAGTGGCCATAGTATTGATTTAGGACAGTTAAGCCTCCTAGCGTAGTGGTTTGTACAGTAGAACTGTTGATGAAATGGGGAGTTTCATTATTTGGTTGTCCTTCTCATCCCTTCCTCATCTGCTTTTCATTTTTTAGCCATTAATTTTTTTTTATTTCAGAGCTGTGGGGTACAATTCAGGGTTAGGTACACAAATGTTCATTATGCAGGCACCCTTGTGGATGAGGCGTGCCTCCCCACCGGAGATTCCAACTACTGCCAGTCCTGCCTCCCCCCCCACCCCTACCCCCACTGGTGGCGTCCTGCTACTGCCTCATCTGCTTTTCAATAAATATCTTTTAAAGTTTTTGTTACAGTAGACAATCAGATTATACATGCTCTACCTTAAAGCTTTTACATTGTTTTTTAAACAATAAATTTTAAAGTAATATTGTAGATCATTTCATATTCTTTTATCTTTTCATAACCGTGGTAGGAAAAAATAGAAAAGTAGAGAGAACTAAAGAAAAATCATGCATAACCCCATTTTTAAGAGTTTATGGTTACATCCTAATGTATAATTTTTCAGATAACTTTTCTATACATTAGTTTACATCCATAATTAAATGAGAGACAGAAAAAACCTTTCAAATTTGATTCTTTTTTCACTTAGTAGTGTATTATGAACCTTTTTACATCACTTAATAGAGATCCAATACTGTCTAATGCTTTATGTGTGAATGTCATGTGCATATTCAGTAAAATCATATCTGTGATATGCATGCACAATGCTTAATAATTAGAAGATATTATACATGAGTATTAATCCTAGCAGCTAAGTTTTCCCGCAAGAACTTTGAGGATTCTTTAAAGGGATTTGAGCTTGAGCTGAATTCACCTGGGTTACAAGTCATGATGATGATGGTGACTATTTTTGGTTTTTGTTTTTTGAGTTGAAGTTTCACTCCATCACCCAGGCTGGAGTGCAGTGGCACACTCATGGCCACCACAGCCTTGACCTGCTGGGCTTAGGCGATCCTTCCATCTCAGCCTTCCAAGTAGCTGGAACTACAGGTACACACTACCACACCCAGCTTATTTTTTGATTTATTGTAGAGACGAGATCTCACCAAGTTGCCCAGGCTAGTCCCAAACCCCTGGGCTCAGGCAATTGTCTCGCCTCAGCCTCCCAAAGTGCTGGGATTATAGGCTGAGCCACTGTGGCCAGCTGATGATGACTATTTTTAAGGTACCATAGCATAAAGTTAAAGAGAGCTTTTAGAATTCTGAATCTGACAATAACTCACTAGAGTGACCTTTGTAAAGTAACTTAACTTTTCTGATGCTTGGGTTCCTCATCTGTGCAGGGCATTCTTAACAGATAGAATCGAGAGAGATAATTACGTGAGATATTGTCTGTAGAGCCCCTTGTCTAATGCGAGGCACATAGTAGATGCCCAGTAATAGGCATCACTGGTGGAAATCACCCCAGATGGTCGAGAAGTGTTCTCCTCCTACAAGCATCGCCCAGGGAAGCATGCTGAGAGAACCACTTGTTCAGGCTGCTGCTTAATGGTTGCTTGCTGTACAAGATGCTGAGGACATAAAATTAAACAAAACGTGATCCTTGGCTTTATAGCACCTATAACCTGGTGGGGAAAACATGTCAGAAGAGAAATTTATGATACTGTATAATTATACCACTGGGGCTGTTTGGTCAGAGCTCTTCCTGAACCCAGCCTTGGGAAAGGTTGGCCCTTAAGTTATGAGGAGCTTACGTGAGTTCACAGTTCCACTTGTTTAGATCATGAGCAGGCCAAAGCATTAATGATCTGCACCTGTGTGTGATCTGGTCAGAGCACTCGGGGAATACTTTGGGAACTGAAAAACTGTTGCCCATAAGCAATACAAGCCGAGGTGAACTCTGAGTTTCCTTTTTACTGAAATAGGCTACTAAATTAAGCATCGGTATGGCATGGTGAGCAATTGTCCCTGACTGAAATTTAACTTTGAGTTTTCTTTTGTTCTGGCTTATAGCACTGTGGTCTTGGTTATGCTGGTTTAATTTGGTGAGAGGACTTGGTAATATGGGAAGTGAAACTCACAAATGTTATTGTACATCCATACATTACATCATTACACAGCCCACAGAGGAATGTTGCCCAGTAATGTTTAAATACCTTATCTCAGCTGCAGCTTGGGTAAATATTTAAAACGATAAAATACGTAATTTGGGAGCCAGACTGTACCTGTGCTATCAGGTCTACCTTGTTAGGTCAGAGCTGTAAAAAGAAATTTAGGGGGATTTGTATATAAGACATATACTCTGTGTGTGTGTGTGTGTGTGTGTGTGTGTGTATAGGCATATGTGATACAATGATTTATATATATATACTTAGATAGATACGGATATAGATATAAAGCTTGAATTTTTATAACTTGAAAGAGAGCTTGCCAATATGTTGGGAGGCACGATGAAAGTTCTTTTGATCTTTGTAGTTGTGTGACTGACAGAATTTTGAAACTTTGTCTCCCTCGGTAAAGGCAAAGAACTGTCAGAGTGTTCGATCGATCTTTGATATTTCACCACTATTTAGTCTAAAAGATGTGGATTTTTTTGTGTTAGAGGGATATATATCTCCACGGATTCTTTGATATATATTAATATAGTGTGTCCTATGCCATTGTCAAAGTGAAAATTGATTCATTTATCCTGTTTCTAATATAAAAATATTCACAAAGCTAAAGCCCATGACTATCTGGCTACATTTAATACATTCATAAGTGTAATTGGATTCATTGATTTGTTAAATGCTGGTTTATATATGTGTTCTGATCTTTGATCATTTTTTAAGGTGAAAAAATAGCATGTTAATGTCTATCTTAAGATTGATGTAATAACCATCTAGTTTGAAACTACACACACACACACACACACACACACACACAGAGATATATAGTTTCAAACTATCAAAATAGTGCTTCAGACTATATATTCAAAGTAGCACTGTTTCCAGATCTTGCTTGACAGACCCCCACCCCTCATAAATTCTGTGGACAATTAGAATCATTACCAGTGCGGCTTCTTGTCTTTGTTTGACTTTAAAAAACAAAATAGAAAAAAGATAAAATGCTTTGTGAACTTGCGTAGTTAATGTAAATGATATGTTTTAATGTTTCTCAAGTGAGTTTTCTGGTGATTTTATTTTGGGCATTTGTATCACTCTTAACCTAGAGTAGACTTTTTTGTTCTTCAAAACTTTAGTTTATCGAAGTTATTTTAAAAACACTAAGCAACTAATTTAAATTGAGTGTAGATGTACGTGCATGTCAGCTGGGAAACGGTAAACTGCAAAACTTCTTGTGTGGTATCATGTGGACTGGCTAAGGACAGATCCTCTTGGGGCTGAGTCAGTGCAGTGTCACCACACTCTAGCTGAATGACCTTGAGCAACATCGCTTAACCTCTGCCGTTTTCTCATCTGTGTGGGGGGAAAACTGCTATTACTTTCTGTGTAGTTACTATGAGTTTTAAAGAAGATAATCTTTGTCAGCCCTTTAGAACAAGGCCTGGGACATAGTAAGTGATAGTTATCATAGTGTACAGTTTATGATATTTACAAATTATTATTATTATTTTTCTGTCGACAGGCTCTTTCTTTTTTTGTTCGCTATGCCTTTTATACTTCATAGACAGCTTTTACCCTGCATTTTAAGAAAAAAGATAGATGGGTAATCATGGCATTGGTACAGAATAAAATATCCACTTTTTTGGTGTGTGTGGGAGAGATTCAAACTAACCTTTGTGTTTGGGTTCATTTTTTTTTCCTAGGTTGGGACAATTTTGTGCCCAGCTAAGAATCAAAGGAGCTTCCAGTATGGATTATAGGATGGGACCTTTCCATCCAGCTTCTTCATTTTGCAGAAGAGGAACCTAAAACTTTGGGTGTTTCTCTTCCCATGGGTCATGTGGCTAGTACCTTAGGGCCAGGTCCAGAACATGTGTATGTTTTGACTCCTATTTTTTTCCCCGTGGTGAACATAGACTTTTTGACTGTGTTTGCATAGCAATAACCTTCATATCAAAAGATAGAAAGACATAAACATCCTCGCTTCTAAACTCCATGTTGCCACAATGAAAGTCGCATTGAGAACAAGATTCTTGTGGGAATTTGAAGGATGGGAACTGCTTCTGAGTGAGCCAGTTGACCCGAGCTTCTCAGGAACACACTGCTGGGGAGACTGTGTCCCACCCAGCCGAGGACCTCAAGCTTCTCCCTCTATAGCTCAGTCCTCTGGTCTTTGCCTTGGAATTTCTCCAAAGAGAGAAACCGAATACAGAAAAGCAGAGTATTACTTGAGCCAAGAACTGCTGAAACCTGAAGTCAGAATTCTTCCTAGAAATCAGTAGACTAAGACTGTGTTAGCTCATGTTTCATATTACACAAGAGAAAATAAACGGAAAGGTCAGTTGAACAGTTACAGCGTTGCCCTTTTCCAAGGTAATCAGCGGAGCATGTAGCAGAGACCTGAGCAGAGCGTGACTGGAAAGTCACAGCTGATAAAGAGGCAGCGGCCTCGCATGTCCAGGACCATACTTGACATTCCAGCCCCGACCAGATGGGCCATCTCACAGGGCTTACCTTCAGTAATGCTGATTTATTGTGTGCAGATGATTTTTTTTTTTTTTTTAGTTGGGCAGTCAGGTTTCCCTTTGCCAGAAGACCCCAGCCATTTTAATATTGACCATTAATCATACCTCTGTACACTGCAAGGGCAATATATTATTAATGTGCTTGCAACCGAGAGGCAAGGCACAGTGATTAAAATGAATTTCTAGCTGTATTTTGTTAATTTAGTCTAATTAATTAATCTGTTAAGAAGTAAAAATATGTTTACATTCATGGCTATATAATAGGTTCTTTGTGTTGTGTCATCACACATGATAATATTTTCATTATTGTGAATGTAGAATTCTAGAACTAAATACTTAAATATTAAAAGAAATACGGAGTTGTGTATGGTTTTCTAAGTGACATCACTAAGCAGACTGTGTCCAGTTTTTTTTGTTAATTGAATAGGGACATTTCTTTTTTCTTTTGTAGGATTTAGACCTAGAAAGATCTCAGCAATACTCTACCTTGACACCTCTTGTCTGTGGTGAAGTATCAGAATTAAGAAAATGTTTAATAAAGAGCAGCCAGTATTTACTTTCAGGACACTATTTTAAATAGCAGCCACTTTTAACTTTTAAAAGACAATAGTTTAGAGTTGACCTCATTTCCCTTCCCCCAGAGAGATTTAATAATTTCTGTATAACCATAATTTCTCTCTCTCTATATATATTTTTTTTGAGTTGGCGTCTCACTCCGTCGCCCCAGGCTGGAGTGCAGTGGCCGCTTCCGGCCACCGCAGCCTCGACCTGCTGGGCTCCAGCGATCCTTCCACCTCAGCCTTCCAAGTAGCTGGAACTACAGGCGCGCGCTACCACGCCCAGCTGATTTTTTGATTTATTGTAGAGATGAGGTTTCGCCTGCCCAGGCGGGTCTCGAACCCGCGGGCTCAGGCAATCCATTCACCTCGGCCTC
>CAUYQG010109343.1:0-12573 GCA_963574415.1 Tarsius wallacei | reverse complement strand
TTAAATTAATACAGATTATTTTGCTTCAAACCTGATATTTCAGTGAATAAGATACAGCAAAAAGAGATAAGTCAGAATCTAAGAGGCAATGAACTTTGATGGGCAATGTTTGTTATTGTTTGTGACTTTTCCTCTAAAATGGTTCATTTCCTTTTTGTTTTTGTTTTTTTTCTTTTTCAAGTCAAGGTCTCACTCTGTCACCCAGGCTGCAGTGGCACAGTCATGGCCACCGCAGCCTCGACCTGTTGGGCTCAGGCGATCCTTCCACCCCAGCCTTCCAGGTAACTAGAACCACGGCTGGCTAATTTTTTGACTGATTGTAGAGACAGGGTCTCGCCATGGTGCCCAGGCTGGTCTCCAACCGGTGGGGTCAGGCATTCTTGTCACCTCTGCCTCCCAAAGTGATGGGATGACAGGCTTGAGCCACTGCGCCTGGCGATTGATTTTCATAAGTGAGTTGACATTAAACATGGAAGAAATGTTTGTTAATTCAGTGCCTTGACTTCCTAACTGTTGAGGTTAAGTGGAGACAGAATTCCCAAGTGCAACTGTTACCTGCCCATAGTTTTTTATCCTCCCGGAAAACACTTCAGACACATGGCTCATGCTTCTGGCTCCTGCAAGTCTCCGTTTAAGCATTGTCTTGTCACAAAGGCCTTCTCCAATCCCTGCTTCATTCTCTATTTTCTATCCCTCCTTTCATTCTTCTTTATGTCTCAGGGACTCTGCTGTGACCATGCCTGTCTTGAAGGATTTACCCCCATCCAGAAGGTCACAGAGCCTTTTTCTTTGGGAATTACAATGAACTCTGCTTAGAAAATAACAGAACTTTAGACTTGACCTCAGACGTGACTGTTCTGAACTATGTAAATCCGTTCATCCTCAGCAATTTCCCTTTTTGGGGTTAAGGAGAAATCACACAGGACTGTAAGGGTAGAAGCTGTTCTGTTGAACTTTCTGCAAGGTGGATTTTAGGCTGGCAGGATCAGACTGCTAATATCTTCTGGCAAGGTAGCTGTTTGTAGTCCTTTCTGTTTTAAAGAACGGTTATGGGTATGGGTCTTGCTTCATACGTACCGTTACCAGGAAAATAATTTGATGGAGATATTAACTCAATATTATTTATTTTTATTTTCCTAATGAGCCTCAGTCGATGTGTTATATAGAAACATCTAACCTGGATGGAGATACCAACCTAAAGATATGGCAGGTGAACACACCTTTTCTTATCCTAATTTTACAACTTAAGCCCACAGCGGCAAGTTTTGTTGGGCACTAGCTGTTTTTTTTTTTTTTTTCCCAGAAACAAAATTATCTCACCACAATTGAATGAATGTAATTTGTCCTCATCAGATATTTAAACGGTATATTATCATCAGCAGCAGCATCATCATATTATTGGAAACTGGGTGAATGTGTTACTATCGCTATAAAAATTTGGGCTATAAAATTCAAATCAAAAAGGATAACACACCTTTAGGCATATCGTTTTGAAGCTGTTTCTGTTAGTGCTTTGGTGATAAAAGTGCTGTCATGGCTAAATGTCACAGCTGGATTGAAAGGAGGAGAGGTGCGAATTACAAATGTGCTTGAAAATGTAAAAAGTCTCATAATCATATGCATCACTGCTTTTAAAATGGAAGCCTCAGGGAGGCCACTAGTGCCTGAATTTGAAAAGAAGGTGGGTCAGAGTGTGTGTTTAAGTGGCGAGTGCTTCCAGCTGAGATGATCTGAGTGCATCCACCTGCTGTGTTGAGTTCTCACACCCTGGTCAGCTGAGGGCAGCAAAGAAACTTTAATGACAGACTGGACCATGAGGAAACAGCCACTCTATCTATTCTTTCACACATGGCATTCATTGTCTTCTGATTTTTAACAAACACAAGAAAACCATTTTGATTACTAAAAAAAAAAGTATATATATATAATGAAAATAAAATTACTATTTTAATTTCAGAGCAGCTTATGATTATGAACGCAAGAAGGTAGTTTTCCAATGAACTTTTTATTACTGGGAAAAATGCATTGATCTTTAGAATAATTTATCCTCTGCTTTATTAGTTTGCTTAGTAAAAAAACTTCTGATTTTACATCTGATTATTCACGTTTGTTTGCTAATAATTTTTGTAAACTTTAATTGAAAATGGAAACAATTAGAACTTATCAAAGTAATGCACCATCTTTGTAAAAATAATATAAATAATACAGAGACATATGGAGTCTCTTTAAGCCTTCCTACCTCCCAGATTCCACATTTATTCTTAATGGTAGTCATTGTAATAGTTTGGTGGTACCTTCCAGATTTTAAAAAGTGTGATTGCAGACTTTGGTTTCTGGAAGATGGAGTAGACAAACTATTCCCTATTTTTCCTGCTAAGAACAACTAAGAATTTTGGGCAAGATGTAGAAAACAGACATTAGAAGATTCTGAAAGAATGGAAGAAGGAGGCAGACTGGCGAGGGACCTTGGAATCCAGGGAATAACAGGGTGGGTGAGTTCCTTGAGTTTTCCTTTTGTCTCATATATCTCAGGTTTGGAACGGAAGAAGTCAGAAACCCAGAGAGATCAATGGACACAGACAAAAAAAAAAAAAAAAGAAAGAAAAAAAGCCCAACAAAAGCCTGCTCTCTCTAGTCAAAGGACCAGAAAAGGGGCAGCCTAGCAAGATAGAAAACTTTTAGACAATAGCCACTTTACATCAGCCAAACACCATCGTAAAAATATGGCCCCATTCCCACCCATGCCTGCAAAGGTTGAGTAGAGTGCCTAGACTTCTAGGCTGTAGTGAGGCACCCCGACTCCCTTATAAGGGTGGTGTCACAGGAAGCCAAACAGGGAAACAGGACTTTCATTTCTGCCAGGCGGTAATGACGTCCTTCCCTCCTTTCACTGTGCCAGTGGAGACCATGTGGACAGCAGAAACAAGGCATTCCAATTCCTTTATGCCAGGAGGTAACACTGAATCTCTGCAGGAGAGACAGAACTTCCACCTTAGCCCAGCTGTAACAAGGAGCCCCTCCTTGGCTGTTAAAAGAGACCACGTGAACAATTTGTACATTACTCCTGCTTTGCAATCATGAGACAATTCCCCCTTCCGCCATTGGAGCTGTGTCAGAAAAAAACAGATAAAACAGATTTAAATGATCTCCAGAGTCTCCCAACATAGTACTCAAAATGTCCAGGTTTCATTGAAAGTAATCCATCATATCAAAAACCAGGAAGATCTCAAAGTCGATGAAAAAAGACAGTTGACTCCAAGATTACAGAATTTACAATGATCTGACAGAGACTTTAAAGCATTTATCATAAGAAAGCTTCAGGGAGCAATTACAAATGTGCTTGAAACAAGTGGAAATGTAAAATGTCTCAACTAATAAACAGAAAATTCCAGCAAAGAAATAGAATATATAAAGAAGAACTGAATAGAAATTCTATCAATTAAAAATGTAATAACTGAAATTTTAAAAATCCTTAAATGATAGGTTTAACAGCAAAATGGAAGGAATGGAAGAAATAATCAGTGAAATGAAAGACAAAACCATAGAAATTACCCAATTTGAACAACATGGTGGAAACAGACTGAAAAAAAAAAAAAAAGATCAGTTTGCAGGGACCTGTGGAAATATCCAAACAGCTAACTTTCATGTCACCAGAATCTTAGAAGGAGAACAGGGCAGAAAAATGTGTCTGAAAACTTCCCGAATTTGTCAAAAAACATAAACTACAGACACAACAAAGTGAACAAACAAAAAAGGATAAATCCAAAGAAATCCATACCAAGATAATTCATAGTCAAACTTCTAAAACAAAGAAAAAGATTTTGAAAACAGTGAGAGCAAAATGACTACCTATAGGAGACAGACAATTTGAATAACAACAGATTTCTCATTAAAAACCATAAACGTTGGGAGAAAGTAGCACATCCTTTTTCAAGACTGAAAAAGAAGAACTGTCAGCCCAGAATTGTATCCAACAAAAACATATTTCAAGGATGAAGAAGAAATTAAGACATTCTCAAATGAAGGGAAAGTAGAATTTGTTGCCAGAAGACCTAAAAGAATGGCTAAAGGAAGGTCTCCAAACAGAAAGGGAAAAATAAAAAAAGAAACAGAAAAAAGGAAGAAAAACATGATAAACAAAAATAAGGCTAAATACCACTATTCACAATAGCAAAAACATGGAACCAACTCTGCTGCCCATTGAAAGTGGACTGGATTTAAAAAGTATTATATATATATATGTGATGGAGTATTACGCAGCCATAACGAAGGACAAAATTATGGACTTTGCAGCAACTTGGATGGATTTAGAGTCTATCATACTCAGTGATCTTTCTCAGAAACAAAGAACTGAATATCACATGTTCTCGCTCATATGTGGATCCTGAACATTTATCATAATACTACAAGAAAGGGATTGGCAGCAGTGGGACACTGCCAGGGGAGGGAGTGGAGGAGCACATAACATCAATAAAGGTGCCTGGTCCTAAACCAGGGGACATGAGGACCAGTGAGAGGCCCCAGCTCCACCTGCACGTAGACTACTTTTGTACCTAATCCTGACTTGTACCCCACATCTTTAAAATAAAATAAAAAAGAAATAAGGCTAAATACAATGAGCTTCTTTCTTTTTGAGTTTTCTAAGTTATGTCTGATGGTTGAAGTAAAAATTACAAAACTCTGATGTGATTCTAAATGTATATACAAAAATTATTTAAGATATATACTATACTGGAGAGGGTAAAAGGACATAAAAGGATATTATAAATCTATACTTTATACAAACTTGTAAAATGATGACATAAATAGACTGAGAAGTCATGTATGGATAATGTAATACTTAGAGCAACCACTAACATAGCTATACAAAGAGATACGCTAAAAAACACTATGGGTAAATCAAAATAGAATTCTAAAAACCATTAAGGTAACCCACAGGAAGGCAGGAAAAGCAAAACAAAAACTAGGTTGAGCAAACAGAAAAAAATTCAATAGTTATATTAAATGCAAATGGCCTAATTTACCAATTAAAAGACATAGACTGGCACAGTGAATTTAAAAACATGAGCTAGCTACAGGCTGTCTCCACAAAACTCACTTCAAATTTAATGGTACAGGCAGTTTAAAAGTAAAAGGATAGAAAAAGATACATTAGGTAAAGATCAATTCGAAGTGACTATATTAATATCAGATAGACTTCAAAACAAAGAAAATTGCCCGAAACAGAGAGGGACATCATTTAATGAAAAAAGGACCAACCCACTAAGGAGACATAGTAATTCTAATGTATGTGCATGAAAAAACAGTTACAAAATATTTGAAGCTAAAATTGATAGAACTTAACAAATAAATAAATATATAAATCCACAGTTATAATTGGAGATGTTAACAACTGTCTTCCTTCAATTGACAACCAGACAGAAAATCTTCAAGGGTATGGAAGAACTCAACACCACCAGCCAAAAAGATTTGTTTGATATATATAGAACTCTCAACAACAGAATGCTGTAGAACAATACCCAACAACAGAAGGATACACATTATTTTCAATTGCCCAAGACACATGCACCAAGATAGACAATACCTGGTCATGACACAGAATTAAAAGAACTGAAATACAGAGTGTGTTCTCTAACTACAATGGAATAAAACTAGAAATAAATAACAGAAAGATAACAGGAAAATGTTCAAATATTTTATTTTATTTTCTATTATTTTATTTTTTTGGCAAATATTTTAAATAAATTGAATAGCACTATACCTAACATCATTATCCTCTGGGAACTGTTAAAAGTGCAAATTCTGACACCCACCCAGAGACACCTAAGAAAAAACCCTGGAGATAGATCCTAGAAATGCTTATGTTAATGAGACCTCTAGGTGAATCCAATACCTACAAAAGTTTGGAACCACTGTTCTAGGTTCTAGGCCTTTGCTACTCAAAATGTGACCCATGATTTAACCTCATCAACTACATTTATACATGTATTAAACATTATATGATGTTTGGTTACAGCGATTACACTTTCAAAATGATATTTTAATGGAAACTTAATTTTTCTACCTCTTTTGATTTCACTACAATTAGTCGCAAAATGCTGGAATGGCAAAGTCTTCTAACAAAGCTTGATCGGTATTCCATTTTTGGATACTGACTTTCATCATCTTTTATTAACTACTAGAGGCATGGAACTTTGCCATAGTACATTAAACTTTTATTTTCATTTTCTCCCTTTGGTTTTATCATACAGGCCTTGCCAGAAACAGCTGAAATGTAAACAGAAAAAAACCTGTTAAATCTAGCTGGAAGAATAAACTGTGAAGGACTAACCGCCATTTCGATACCTTTGTTGGAACCTTGGGCTTACCTGGTAAAAGTTATCATCTTTTTTTTATAAGTTTTTTTCTTTCATGGAACATAGAATGTGAACTTTTTTGTTCTGTCAACCAATAACGTGTTAAAACATTATACTTGTTCATATTTTACTTGACTTTAAAATACCCTGAAGCATCTGTGTAATGGTTTAAAAAAAAGAATTTTTGCTGGGCATGGTGCCTCACACCTAATCCTATCACTTTGGGAGGCCAAGGTGAGAGGATTGCCTGAGCCAAGGTGTTTGAGACCAGTTTGGGCAACTTGACAAGGGCTCATCTCTATAATAAATCAAAAAATTACCCGGGTGTGGTGGCGTGCACCTGTAATCCCAGCTACTCGGGTGGCTGAGGTGGAAGGATCACCTGAGCCCTGCAGGTCAAGGCTGCAGTGGCCATGACCATGCCACAACACTCCAGCCTGGGCGACAGAGTGAGAAGCTTAAATATAGGTAGGACGTGTATGGCACTTTCTTACTCAGTATGCCTGCAAACCCTAGAGCTAGAGAGGTCGAGTTCAAGTTCCCTTGGTGTAAATCATTGGGGAGAACAAGGTTTTGAAACTCACCAAAGAGCAGCAGTAGGGATTTGGTCTGATAACGACGGAGGAGTTTTTCTTGCTTCTCCCCACGTCTGCCTACTTTCCACTTAGTATTTTCGTGGGAGCATCTTTTACGTAGTGAGTCAGCAGATGCTGGAGAGGAGGAAGGCAAGGAAACATGGCGGACTGGGCTTGCTTCCTGAGCTGTGAATGACTACTTGCAATTCTTTCCATAGATTCATAGCTTGGCACACCATTATCTATTTGTCCACATAATCCTCTCTGACAAGTACATTTCATAGTCACTCTGGGTATAAGGGATGAATTTTCCCTCTGAAATTTTGACCCAACATTTGTTTGGAATGGTGAGATATGGACATGAAAGCAAAAATGCTTTTGTGCTGTCTTAGGAATAAGCGCTTTTTTATGGCAAAACATCTGTTTTATTGTCGATTTGCCCCAAAAGCTGGACTTGTCAAAAGAAAATGTATGTAAAATGAAAATCTATGTTTTGTTTGTTTGTTTGTTTGCATTGTGAAGAGAGAACACTTCTTTGGTACTTTATAAATGCTCTTTTTATTTTTAGCCAGGTTCCAGTTGGGCCCCACCAGGTCTTGTTAAGAGGTACCCAGCTTAGAAATACTCAATGGATGATTGGTATAGTTGTTTACACTGGATTGGAAAGCAAACTCATGCAGGTAACATCATCTGTGATGACAAATAATACTGCTTCTAGATTTTTCCTTCTGCTTTTATGAAGTAAGAGAGTTTAGTATGTGTCCCTTAAATCTAGGAGGCTTATTTCTGTTTACTATCTGAAATTTTAGGGGAGGTCCTTGTTTCACCTCTCATTTTATATATTTCTTCTGACTCTTAAAATTATTTCCTACTAGACATTTATTTCCCAAAGCACAACTATCCTATCTCTTCAGGAACTGGGGGAAACTTTGTTCTAACTTATGTTTTCCTCATTTACATAAATTGAATAAGTTATAAGTAGTTTGAAATGATTACTTTTCATAAACAATGTATGTTGCTTTGCTTCCATTTAAAAAATGTCTTGATATGATTAATGCTTGTTTTACATGACATCTATGTGGACTGATTCTAGTCTATATATGGATCCCAGGTACAGGAAGATTTTTTTTTTTTTGCTGCCAAACAGACAATAGAAGTTCTACCTGTTATCACATTCATGTACCATTCCTCTCAGTTGCAATCTTTTGATCACTCTTCAGGATATCTTGTTTTGGACTAGGAATTTCTTGAATGTTTGTTACTAATGAGAAGTGACTTAACAGTAAGCCTACCCATTTTTCAATTTTCTAAAGCACAACATTTGGCTTTAACTGTCATTTGCCCAAAAAACTGGACTGGACAAAATATATGTAAAGTGAAAAATCTATGTTTTTTTTTTACACCGTGAAGAGAGAACAGCTGTTTGGTACTTCATAAATGCTCTTTTTATTTTTAGCCAGTTTCCAGCTGGGCCCCGTCATGTCTTGCTAAGAGGTACCCAGCTTAGCAAGATCCAAGTACAAACTTCTTTTTGTGACCAAATTTGCACCTACCTCCCTGTCCTTGTCGGGGCAAGTGTCGATTTAGCATCCAGTTAGTGCCGGGCGTGGTGCTAAGACCCTGGGGTGCAGTAGGAAGCATCGTGTGTTTCCTGTCTCCAACTTATGGTGTGTGGGAAGACAGTAAGGACAGTTTAAGATAATATAATACCAAGAGGTAAGTGAGAAGGAGTAAGTATAGGGCACCATGTGTATGCATCAGAGCCCCATCAGACCCAACATTGAAGGTTCCATGAGGAAGTGACACATAAACCGAAATCTTAAGGATGAGTAGAATAGACAGCGATTAAAAGGAGCGGGAAGGTAAGAAGGAATAGGAACCCAGGGAGAGGACTCTAGGCCAAGAATTTGTGCATGTCCAAAACCCCAATGGGCGGGAGCAGCTCAGCGTGGCTGCTGCGTAGAGGGCTGGGGAAGCAGGCGTGGAATGAAGGGAGACAGAGGGCAGCCGGGCCCCCCACTGCAGAAGGCCTGGATGAGCTCAAAGCTAAGCCCAGCTCAGTACCAGGCCACCTTGTGCTTGCTTCCCACTTCTCTGTCTCACTTTCCTTGTCCCCCTCACTCTTGCTGCCTCTGGACTACCCTTGCAGGGGAGCATCATTGTGTGAGTTTCACCTCAGATTCTCTCAGGGACCCCAGCAAGGACAGGGATGCAGATGCAAATTTGGGCACAAAAAGAAGCTTGCATTTGAACAGGGGAGCAAAGTTAATCATCAGTTGTTGCACGTGTTCCACTAGGACCCCCGTTATCACACCTCGGGTGTCAGTTGTGAACTGCACGTTTCTCCAACACTACACATTTTTGCATTCCATTGTCTTCAAGTGATAATGCTATATTATTTAATGATATATACAGTAGTACAACACAGCTAAGACTTAAATGTCCATGGTAAATCAACAAAAAAAAACCATTTCATGATTCTTCCGGTGTGGCTGGTCTGTGCTGTAGCTGCTGAAAAGGTCATTTGCTCGATGGCATCATTTTGTAGCTCTAAATCATTGCGGGCATTATTATCCATGGCGACCGTGTCATTTCAGAACGATAGAAATTTAAGAGAGGCATTCTTCGTGGCTTTAGGAAAGAAACGACTAGTAAATATAGATATTTCCTGACCACAGATTTTTAGGCCAATACACTTGGCTGAAAACGATTCTCTTTATACAGCATTTTGAAGCTATTACTTACACATGTTAATCAAAGAGAAGAAATAATATACATTATTATATATGTATGCATGTATATATGAACATATAAATATATATAAGTGAAGTGACAAGGACGTTCCTTTGTAATATGCTTAATGCAATTTCACCTAGGATTATTTTAAACCTCATCTGTTTCTGTGCTTTGCAAGGAAGAGTTATTTACCTTATTAGTTCCTATTTTCATAATTTGTAAGTGGAGCATTTATGCTTCTACAGTTTCATTAAAATGTAGAAGTGGTAAATTGAATCTGGTAAAATATGATTGAAAAGTTAAGAATTTTGGGGGTCTGTGTCTCCATAGTCCTCTGCAAACAATTACACATAAATTGATAGGAAAACCTACTAGAAAATTAACATTTAAAACGCTCACTTCAAGTAGGTGATATAGTTCAGAAGATTTTTCCTGGTCTTTAACCCAGAACTTTGGTTTCCCTGAAATAAGCACATTAGAACAATTATTGTACTGATATAGCCTTGAAGATTTTCTCAATGGACTTAGATGAAAGGCATCTTTTCATGGTTTTTTTTTTTTTTGAGTTGGAGTCTCACTCTGTCACCCAAGCCGGAGTACAGTGGCACGCTCACAGTCACTCCAGCGTCAACCTGCTGGGCCCTGGCGAGCCTTCTGCCTCAGCCTTCCAAGTAGCCAGAACTACAGTCATGTGATACCATGCCCAGCTAATTTTTTATTTATTGTAGAGACGAGGTCTCGCCAAGTTGCCTGGGCTGGTCTCACACCCACAGGCTCAGGCATTCCACTTGCCTTGGCCTCCCAAATTGCTGGGATTACAGGCTGAGCCACCGAGCCCGGCCTTCATGGTTTTTAACTAGCAATAATTCCACAACTACAAGTAATAAGGTGAATAAATTAGTGAGGACTTTTCCCCCCTCCTTTACAGAAGTTCACTTACCACATGTGGAGTTTTTAAAACCCTGGAACTTTGAGGTGATGGATATGCTGTGTGAACATGTTTTCCATGAAGTAACAAATGTTTTTTATGACACCAGTGGAAAAGCCATGGTCATTCAACAATGTGGCATGTTTATATTCTGTTAGTTATTTGGCAAAAAAAAAAAAAAAAAATCTACATTCCACTGTTAGAATTTTTTCTTCTTGCAACCAAAATGCTTGTACCCAAAAATTCCCTTGCTTTTGTTTTGCTTTTGGTGTTGTATGCATGTGCCCTTTATTTGCAGAATTCCATCAAGTCACCTCTGAAGAGATCAAATGTTGAGAAGGTGACCAGTGTGCAAATCCTTATTTTGCTCCTGCTGCTTCTGGTCATGTCCGTGGCGAGCTGTGTGGGGACCACGCTCTGGAGTCTAATGTATGGCACAGACATTTGGTATGTGAGGAAGGGTGAGTTTCCGGGGGTGACAAGAAGCTGTCATTTTTGGAAGTCATTTCGCTGTTTAAAGTGACCTTGAAGACTTGTTTCCACACTTTTATTTGACAGGGAAGGCACTTATGCTAAATGGTGTATGATTTTTGAGAAACTGAGAGCAAATAAGTATTAGAAACAGAATGTTCCCTTCATAAGATTTTTAAAATTTGTTTTTAATTTACCTATAATAATTGTTTAGATATATAGGGTGCAATGATGTTTTGACATATGTGTACATTGTGGAATGATCTGATTGAGCTAATTAATGTATACGAAGGGGGAAATCCCCCCAAACCCAGAATTTATTTATAAAAAATTATGTATTTATTCTTACATGTTTAAATTTCAGTCACCTTCGAAGTACTCTCTGTTTGATGCAATACATCTATCGAGATGCTTTTTCCACTGCTCAAAACACTTTTTGAACTCATCAATTTGGATGACTTTTAGTGTTTTTGCCATTTTTTGTTTCACCTTTTCCACCTTGGCAAAACATTTCCCTTTGAGGATTTTTGTCATCAGAGAAACAAACAAACAAAAAAACCCACTAGAGATGAGTTCGGGCAAATGGGGAGGGTGGAACCTGGGGGTCATGCAATTTTTGGTCTAAAATTGCTGAACACTCAGTTTGCTTGGGCAGGTGCACTCATAAATCACCCATCATGAAATGGGGAAATGCGTTGAAAGAATCTAAAAAAAAAAATTTTTTTTTTCACCAAAGCCAAACACAGCCTCTCACAACAGTGCTAGCTGGTACAGTCATGCCAATGGGTTCCTAGAATACTTACCTAGCGACGGATGCCTGGAATACAAGGGCTCCACCCTCCAAAAGATAATTCCATTTTTTGGGGGTCCCCCCTCATGCATCACCTCATATGCTCATCAGTATTTTGTGGCAAGAACATTTAAAATCTACTCTCCTAGCAGTTTTCACATTAGTCAATAATTTCATTATTTCTCTAGTACTTATTTTTCCTGTCTAACTAAAACTTTGTGTCCTTTGACCAATCTTTCCCCATTCCAATCACCCCTAGTCTCTGGTAGCCACCAGTCTCTCTACTTCTATGATTGACTGTGAATAAGTGAGGCCATGCGGTGTTTGTCTCTCTGTGACTGATTTATTTCAACTTAGCCTGCATGAGTCCTCCCGGTTCATGCAAGTTCTGGCAAATGTCAACATTTCCTTCTTTTTAAAGGCTGAATAATATTCTATTATGTATATCTATCACTTTTTCTTTATTTGTTCTTCCATTGATGGACACTTGGGTTGATTCTACATCTTGGCTATTGTGAATAAAATGGCAATGAAAATGAGAGTGCAGCCGGGCTCGGTGGCTCAGCCTGTAATCCCGCGCCTTGGGAGACTGGGGTGAGTGGATTGCCTGAGCCCGCGGGTTCGAGACCCGCCTGGGCAACTTGGCGAGACCTCATCTCTACAATAAATCAAAAACTAGCCGGGCGTGATAGTGTGCGCCTGTAGTTCCAGCTACTC